>PVLD010007385.1:0-92038 GCA_004027595.1 Dinomys branickii | reverse complement strand
AATATAAAGTTATCTTCACTTCTGTTAATACAAAAACGACTGAGGAAATACAGAATTATAGAGAACATAGAAGGGAATTAGCTCTGGATGCTGTCCTACCTAATGTTACCTTCACCTTTGTTACTCAGTTACACAGATGATGGCCCATTTGATCATTTAATTTTTTTCCTCCCTCATTTCTGTTGCCCTACCACTCAATCAGTCATCTTCCCTGTGATAATAACTGTACTCCTGGGTTTATCTATATCCTTGGACTCTCGCCTTGGGAAGAGATATAGCTGCCTCAGACTATAACATACATGGGTGTATACAAACTGCCATGGTTGGAGGTGGGAAAGCACATATGCTCACAGTGGACCGCCTGGCTCCACCCTGTCGTCGTGCTACGGGTGGGGGCGGGTCCAGGCCATGAGGTGCCCTGAGCGGGGCCCTCAGCGGAGCAGCCACCAGGCCCACTGTGGAGCAGCAGAGGAGCAGCCACAGGGCCCACTGTGGATCATCCACGGGGCCCCCAGCAGAGCATCCGCGGGGCCCACTGCAGAGCATCTGCGGGACCCACGGTGGAGCATCCGCGGGGCCCACAGTGGAGCAGCTGCGGGGCCCACTGCGGATCATCCGCAGGGCCCACAGCAGATCATCCGCGGGGCCCACTGCGGAGCAGCCGTGGGGCCCACAGTGGCGCAGCCGCGGGGCCCACTGCGGATCAGCCGCGGGGCCCACAGCTGAGCAGCTGCGGGGCCCACTGTGGATCATCCGCGGGGCCCACAGCGGAGCAGTCGCGGGGCCCACTGCAGATCATCCGCGGGGCCCACAGCGGAGGAGCCGCGGGGCCCACAGCGGAGCAGCCGCGGGGCCCACTGCGGATCATCCGTGGGGCCCACAGCGGAGCAGTCGCGGGGCCCACTGCAGATCATCCGCGGGGCCCACAGCGGAGGAGCCGCGGGGCCCACAGCGGAGCAGCCGCGGGGCCCACTGCGGATCATCCGCAGGGCCCACAGCGGAGCAGCCGCGGGGCCCACTGCGGATCACCCGCGGGGCCCACAGCGGAGGAGCCGCGGGGCCCACAGCGGAGCAGCCGTGGGGCCCACTGCGGATCATCCGCGGGGCCCACAGCGGAGCAGCCGCAGGGCCCACTGCGGATCATCCACGGGGCCCACAGCGGAGCAGCCGCGGGGCCCACTGCGGATCATCCGCGGGGCCCACAGTGGAGCAGCTGCGAGGCCCACAGCGGAGCAGCCACGGGACCCACAGCAGAGCAGCCGCGGGGCCCACTGCAGATCATCCTCGGGGCCCACACCAGAGCAGCCGCGGGGCACGCGCCTCCATGGGGCGCCCTCTGTGACCCTTTTGGCTCTGTCCCATTGCCTTGATGCCAGAGGCCCTTTCTTCTCCTCCCACCTCCTACTGATCTCCAGTATTACCATTCCCCACCCCTTACAGCTGGGTAGTGGGTCTCCGAAGCTGAAGCTGTGAATGCCGAAACGAGGGCGTGGGCCAAGGGTGTGCTTTGAGCGGCAACCTCCTTCCTCTCTATCACGTCTCCCTCCAACTGCGCCATGTCAGGTCTCTGATCCCCTCCTCCAGAGGAGGTTCTGCTTAGACTTTCCGAGGGTTTCAGTTCCCATTTCAGATCCTTCTCGAGTTCAGGATATCCATCTCTTTCCTCTCTGTCCTTCACATGTTGCCACACTGCTATGTCTGAGTGGCATTCCTCCAGGAGGTTCTCTCTCTGCTGCCTACCTGGTCACCATGGGTTCATATAAGGTTCATATATGCAAGCAGTATGGAGACACTCTTGTTGCTCGTATTAGTAGTTTGGGGTGAGTCCTGAAGCCTGTGGACTCGTCCCATTGCTGTCAGGAACAGGTGGTGATTGCGCAGGCCGCCAAAACTCAAGGTGCTCACAGAGGGTGTTCAGGGTGGGAGCTGAAGCCCAGTAACTCAATTCATGCTTCCTGCTTGATGTTGGAGTAAGAAGTGTGTGGGGCCGTGTGATCCACCTCCATCTGCAGCTCTCTCTTGCTGTTGTGCTCCAGTTCCCGTTTGTTCCTTGGCTGGATCCCTGGGAGTTGCTGTGGCTCTGATGTCGCTGCTGATGCACTCCACCGCTCCCCACTGGCAGCCACTCACAGAGTGGAGAGGCAGGAGGCCACAGCCTCGAGGCAGGCATAGAGCTGGGTGTGGTGGGATGTGTACTGGCTGCTCTGGCTCCACCTTGCCTCCAGGTGCTGATTAGGAAGGTTGCTGCAGGGTGGGGACTCTGCTTCAGTGGCTGTTGCAACCTCTCATCCTCACACTGGATTTGACAACAGTTCCCAACCACCACTGCCTCTTTTCCTGGCTGCGCCCTCTCCTCTCCAGATCTGGACCAGCTCTTGGAACTCCACTCTCCCCTGGCCGAGTCGGGAGGCTTCCATGAGCGTGGGTCTCCGAAGCTGAAGCTGCGAGTGCTGGAACGAGGGCTTTGGCCAAGAGTGTGTTTGAAGCAGTGGCTTCCTCTTTCTCTGTCTCTTCTCCCTCCGACTGTGCCGCGGAGGCCCTCCGATTCTTTCCTCCAGGAGAGGTTTTGCTTGGTCTTTCCTAGGGCTTCAGTTCCCATTTCAGATCCTTCTTGGGTTCAGGGTACACACCTCTCTCCTTTCTGTCTTCATATTGCTATATCCATTGTCTGGGTGGTAATCCTCTGGGAGGTTCTCTCTCTGCCGCCTACCCGGTCGCCATCTTCCCAGAAGTAATTTATTCATTTTCATACTTGCCGTGTTGGCTGAAAATCTCACCTCCCCAAAGATATCTCCCTGACTATCCCATTTAGAGGAGATCTGGTCTCAACCCCTTGCACTTGCAGCTTAGCAATAACCTAAGTTGTTGCTATCATTTTCTTAATTAAGTCTGCTTTTGCTTTATTTTGTTCCTTTTTCTAGTTATCTGGCTTTAAAGCTTAGACCACTTGTCCCTAATCAACATTAAAAACAAGGAAACAAACAAAAAATATGAGAGAGATATTTTAGGTTTTTATGTTTGAGTAATGTATAGTCTTTACAGTTTTATCCTAATAATATATTTTTGTTTCTACTGTAATTAGGGTCTACCTTTACATTATACTTTCTAAACTATGTTATCATGGAAATTGGTACCAATGTTTGAGAGTCATTTTATTGAATTGTCGATTAGTGTTACGAATTAAGTGTTTGCATGATTCCATCTAGATCTGCCCTATGTAATATGATAGTCATTAACTACATATAGTTATTTAAATACACTTAAACTAATTAAAATAGAATTAGAAATTCAATTCTTCAGACACATTAGCTATGCTTAAAGTGCTTAAAGTGCTAAGTAGACAATGTGCTGATGGCTACCATACTGGACAATAGGATATGACATTTCCCTCACTGCAGAAATTGCTATTGGACTACATTGTCCTATAATATTAATATGGTCTCTGTTATGGTTTATATCTGGATGTCCCACCCAGGCCCCATATACTCATAGGTGGGGCCTTTGAGAGCTGATTGGATCATGGGGATGTGATACTTGTCAATGGCTTGATCAACTGGTGAGTTACAGCTGAATGGGATGTTGGGAGGTAAAGCCTGGACAGAGGAGGTGGGTCACTGGGGGTGTGGCCTGGAAGAGTCTATCTCTCTCCTTCTTCGCTTGACCTCTCTCTGCCTTCTGACTGCTGTGCCCTGAGCAAACCTCCTCTGCCAGACCCTTCTGCCATGCTGCCTTGCCTTGTTGGGGCCAGACTGTGGACCAGAACTGTAAGCCAAGATACACATTTCTCCTTTAACTTGTGGGTGTTGAGTATTGTGTCTCATAGTTGAGAGAGTAACTAAGACAGTCCTATATTAAAATGAAACATATATACACATCACACACACATACAGTATATATATGCACATAGGTGAAGATCTATAATTACAGGCTTCTATCTGTTGTAATACTACAGATCTTTAAAAGTTTATTTTTCTTTTTATAGAATGTACCTCTGTTGAGTGAATAGGAAACTTTGAATTATTGTATGTTAAAATGACCATATCCAATGGAGAAATCCCTACATTGCTACAATAAAAAAACTCTGCTTCATAAGATATATTTATTTAAAGAGTTCTATAATCCAAGACAAAGTGATATATCATGATGAGAGGATCTGATTCCTTAAATGAATTCTCTAGGAGGGCATGAACGATGGTGTTGGGGAGATAATGCTATTTCCTCCATTTCATCTTCATATAAAGTAGCCTGCCTCAGGTATCTCATTAAAAGCAGAACAGACAGAAGAAAACAAACAGGTTCATAAGATGTTTCAGCCCATTCCGGGTGCTATAATAAAGTGCATTAGATAGGGCAGTTCGTAAACCCAATTGTGGAGGCTGGGGAATCTAAGCTCAAAGCAGCCGCAGACTGAGATCTGAGGCAGGCTCCTTCTTCATAGATGGTGCTTTATGGGGGGCCCCTCACAGAGCGGAGGGCTCCTCCACAGGATGGGGAGAATGAAGCCTTTGTGACCTGGTCACCCCCCTAAGGCCTCACTGCCCACCTCCATCACTGCCCAGACAGGTTTCAAGGTATGAATCTTGAGGGGACACAGGTATTCAGACTATAGCAAAGCAGATGCCAAAACTCAGTAAATAAGATAAATAATATTTTAATGATAATATTTTTAAAAATAACAATGACTGCCCCTAAGCCCAAGGAATAAAATATTGATATTTGAAACCAAGACAGGATCTGTCCCAGCACTTGCACGATTTGCCTCATGTTGCCCTCACCCTGGCCCTGGATGAAAGTTACTGTTACCATCTTCAGAGCATAAAGAACTTCCTTTTAAAGCCAGGTATGTGGTGCATGCCTGTATTCCCAGCACTCAGGAGGCTGAGGCAGGAGGATTGCTATGAGTTTGAGGCCAGCCTGGGCTACATAAGCAAGTTCAAGGCCCGCCTGAACTGCATAGCAAGACCCTATCTCAAAAAGACAAACAAATAAAACAAAAGAAATTAACAAAAAATGCTTCCTCTTAAAAAAGAACAAAACTTCCATTAATTGGAATCTAAAATACATAAATGGTAATACTGTACAGTACATCGCCTGATAAATCTTCACACCTTCACACATAAGCCCAACCAAAACCCAGTGCAAGAAATGGAGCTGAACAGCTGCTTCCATGGTGAGGCTAAGCCCTAGCCTGATCTTTTCCCTTTTTTTTTTATTGAAGTAAAATTCACACCACATAAAATTACCCAAGTTAAAGTGTACAACTTAGTAGCATTTTGTATACTCATAACAGTGTGCTCCTCCCTTGTGTTCTTGTTGCTTTTGCTATCTTCTGTGGCCATGAACTGTTGCCATCTACTGTGTGCCACTCTGCCTTGGAGCCAGCCAAGCACGCACCGAAACCTCCACAAACTGTGAGCTAAATAAACCTTTCCTTGCTTAATTTTGGGTGTCAGGTATTTTGTCTCAGCAAGGAGAGAAAAGTAACCTAGACAGACACTAATCCTATCAATCAGGGCCTCATCCGCATGACCTCATCCAAACCTAATTACTTCCTTAGGTCAGTACATAACAATCGTCTCCCCTCCCTTTTTTTAAAGCATGATGTTTTGATGGGCACAATTTTTAATTTAGTCGAGCTTACCTACTTTTTCTTCGCAGCTTTTGTTGTGTTATCTAAGAACCCATTGCCAAATCCAAGATCATGAAGATTTATCCTTATTGTGTTCTAAAAGTTTTATCATCTTAGCCTTTACATTTAAGAGGTCGATCCATTTTGAGTTAATTTTTGCATATGGTATGATGCAGATGTCCACTTTCATCCTGTTGCATGTGGATATCCACTTGTCCCAGCTCCATTTGTTTCAATTAGCAATAATCATGCCTTGGACAAACCTCATTGCCTACAATACTGCCACTGCACGATGCTTCACTTCCATTTGCTGAAGATGGGTTTTTGCTCATTGAATGATCTTGGTACATTTGTTGAAAACTGATGCAAGATTTGTATGTACCAACTCCCCATGACACATGTGTTCATTTATGTATCATGGACATATACTAATGAAAAATGCTATTCCAAATGTGAAAAAAAAAGGAAAAAAGAAAAATAACTTGGGATAAACATATGGGTTTATTTCCAGACTCTCAATTTTATTGCACTGCTCTATACAATTATATATCTGTGTGTCAGTACCACACTCTTGGTTTCTGTAGCTTTGAAGTAAGTTTTGAAATGGGGACATGTGGGTCTCCTAGCTTGACTTTCATTGCCATAGATCAATTTTGCCTAGTTTAGAAATTTGTATAAATGGAATTATATAATATGTATGCATTGTGTCTTCTTTCCTTCATTGAATATTATGGTTGAGTGCTACTTAAGCTTTTAAAAAATTTATTAACGTATTTAAATAATTTAAGAAATTCAAACAGGATGAAAAGATTAACACAAAAAGCTGTACTGAGACAACCGGTATTGAAAGTTTCTTGAGTATTTCTGGAGAGCAAGTGTAGGCATGAACAGGAGGCCGACAGTGTCTTAGTTACTGTCCTGCGGCTGGACACAGCACTCAACACCTATGGCTAAGAAGGAGAGGTCTATTTCAGCACACGGTTATAGTCTGTGGTTAGCTGGTGCCAAGGCAGAAGCAAGACGGGAGAGGAAAAGGTGCTTCATCCAGCCTCCCCTGCTTCTGAATGGAGCCCCCTCATAACATTGGGAGCATGCTCAGCTCTGAACCATTTAGTGGATTAAACCACTGATCAGACTAGCACCCTGTGATTCCATCCCTTCCAAAAGCCCAACCTCTGAACACACAAGGCTTTGGGGGCATTTTAGATCTAAACCAGGATATTTAGTGGACCTGTTCCCTGTACCATGGAGATGGCAGTGCATGCAACATGCTTCATTCATACCTTCTAAGTAGTCCTCAGTCAGCTTACTGTGTCCATCCCTACTGCTATCTCACCGCCAACTTTAAAAGCACAGGGCTGTCACTCAGTTGGGTTATCCAGAACTTCCACTTATGTATATTTGGTTTATGCATTTGAGATAGTAAATGCCACAGAAGTGACTGTGTGCCCCCCTGGTCCCCCCACCCTAGCGCCTGTGTAGTACTTTGTGCTATTATTAGTGAAGTGAATTTTGACCAGTTGTTTGAGATGGAGTCTGCCATACTTCCCAACTGCAAAATCAACAGTTTTTCTTCTGTAATTAATAAGCAACCCATTGGGAGACTCTATAAGGTAATGTCTGTTTTGTTACCATGAAACATTCTCTTACGAGTTTTAACGTGCACCAGATTCATTCTGTCTGAATGAATGATGACTGAAATGATGGCAAAATGGTTTGTATTCAACATTGCAGAATTTCTTTGTTTTTGTACCAAGAATTGAACTGAGGACCTTGTGCTTGCCAGACAGGCACTTATGCCACTGAGCTATATCTCCAGCCCTGGTTTGTATTATATTTGCATTGTTCTTGAGTTCTGATGGATTCCAGAGTTGCTCTGGCTTGGTAAAGCTGCCAAAGTGTCTTTTGCCGTGTTCTTGCCTGTCTTTGGCTCCTGAAGTCCAGCCTGCCATTTCCAGAAAGCTTTCTTATAGTCCCAGGGGAACTATGAGAATGAGGGAGAGAGAGAGACAGAGAAAGACAGGGAGAGACAGAGAGAGAGAGACAGAGAGACAGAGAGAGAGAAACACAAAGAAACAGAGAGAAAAAAAAGAGAGAGAGGAGACTATTTGGGGTCCACAGTGACAATATCAAATGCACAGAACTTCCTTGTATGCTCCTTCCTGGCTCCAGATACATCAGGTAGCTGTGGGCAAGTGTGGTGCCATTGTGCACAGCCTCTGCACCACAGACCTCTCCCCACAGACCTCACGTGTGTTTCTGGTCTTTGTTCTAAGGCTTTCTCTGTTTCTGGGCCAGTGCTTTAATGTTCTCTAGAGGAGTAGAAATGGCAGAAGGTATCTATAATTATAGAGGAGTCTTATTAGATTGGCTTACATGATCCGAGTCTGAATAGTCCCACAATGGCTATCTGAAGCCTGGAGAGCTGGGCAGACCAGTAGCTGCTCAGACCAAGGAACTGGAAGGCTCAGACCAAGAAAGTCCAAGCAGAGCTCCCTGGAGAGCTGGTACAAGCCTGCATTGAAAGGCTAGAGAATGTGGCATCTGATGTCTGTGAATAACAATAGGAGCAAAAGATGCGCTGCTCAAGAAGAGTCGAGCTTGCTTCTTTCGAGTTTCCCCTTGTTTCTGCCTTTTCTCTGCCCCAGGGTTCTGCCCATGGCCTGATGCTGCCACACTTGGGGCAGGTCTTCCTGCCTGTCTGCTGACCCATACACTACATATCGATGGTCTTTGGAAACACCCTCTCAGACATAGCAAAAGCATACTTTACCAGATTTCTAGGCATCTCTCAATGCAGTCAGTTGATAACCAAGATTAATCATCCCTCTTAGCCAGCAATCCAGATCTGCAATGTTGAAGCCAAATTCAGACTCCAGGCTCTGGAGGACCCCATTTTTGAGCAAACTGTGCTGTGGAGTCAATCCTAGAGTAAAAGTTGTTCCTAAACACCTTGATGAGAGTGTGTGTTTGGGAGAAGGTGGGGCCTGTAAGACAATATCTGGGTTTGCTACCCTAAAGTATCTTTCTGGAGTGATTTGTTTATGGCCCCTGTCTTGGTTCTACAGCTTTGGTAATTTTGGTCTTCTCTTGGGTAGGCACACAGCTCTTTGGTTTTGAAAGCAAATTTGGATTCTAGATCCTTGACTGTTGCTTTCTCAAGCAAGATTTTGTTTGGGAGAATAACCTAGGTAAACTTGTGGGTTGAATATGTCAATGAAGCTTTTCTTTAGATTATCTCTAAATTTGGTGCAACTATAATCCTATCTGGAAAGATGTTCTGGGGAGATTGGAAGAAAGTCCTGGCATCCATTCTAGGATGGCTAGCCAGAGTGATCTTTAAAAATGCAAGTCTGACTAGCACTGTGCCAAACTCAAGATCCTTAGATAGTTGTCCGATTCCTGTAGCATCCCTAACTGGAAGTTGCCCGCCCTTGGAATGTGTTAATTCATGGGTACATCCAGCGCTGTCATTTTGGTCTTTGTTTACCATAAAAATATGGAATGTGAGTGCTTTATGTAGAGGTCATTATGACTCTAATACATACAAAGTGTTGCTGGGTTAGTCATAGTTTTAATCTGTATTTTAAAAATGTGATTGTTTATGTTGGGGGATGTTCAAAATGTCCTGATGTTAAAAAAAAAAGTACCATGCAGACCATGGAATATTATTCAGCACTACAGAGAAACGAACTATCAAGTTATGCCAAGAAGAGAAACCTTAGCTGCAGATTGGTGAATGGGAGAAGCCCAGTTGTAAAGGCCACAAAGTGTTTGATCCCAACCATAAGAAATTCTGGAAAAGGTACAGTTAGGGAGCCAGTAGAGAGGTCTGTGCCTCCTGGGGTTGAGAAGAGGAGGGTTGAACAGAAGCAGAGCACAGAAAATCTTTAGAGCATTGAAATGATTCTCTGTGATACTATAGTGGCAGACGCGTAGTATCAGCATACATTTGTGAAAACCCCTAGAACATACAATACCTGCAGTGAACCCTATGGTGAGCTGTGGGCTCTGCATGATGACGACAAAGAACCAGTGCAGGTTCATCGGTTGAAAGAAGTTTGCTCACTGGTGGGAGAGGTTGATGATGGAGCGTGGGAGCTTCTGGGAACTTTGTGCTTCTGTTCAAATTTGATGCATAACTAGAACTGCTTTACAGAATGAAGTGGAGTATTTTTGTAAGGGGACTTTTAGCTTCAAAAAATGTTGGGGATTCCCTTGCTGGGCTCTGAACCACATGAGCCCTCATCTAGTCTGTTTCTTTCTGCGTTGTGCTTTTATCCCTCCTCTTACACAGCTTGCCCTTCCCCTCCTCTTCCACTTGGTCCTTGGGCTCCATGCAAGTGGAGGTTTCTCTGCAGCATCCTCCTTTGGGCATAGCTCTGCCCTCAAAGGTTTTTCTTTAGTGGGTTTTAGAGAAACTGCTTTGGTAGATACAGCTGTGCTTAGGGATCTGTTCTCGTCCATTGTCTATGATTTATGCATCTTTCCTCCAGCTGGATTATTCTTTCATTTAAAGGGTGATGGCCTGGAACGAGGTGGGAGCTTCACAGGGGATGGGTCTGTGTGGCTCAGGGTGAGGCAAGCGGGAAATTCACACACTCTAAGCCCAGACTGCGGCTGACTCTGTTCCCTTTGTTTCAGACACGTGCCTCATCTGACCCTTCAGCATCCTCTCCGCTAGGTATAGCAACCTCCTCTCCCAGGGGAGGAGACTGGGCTTCGCAGAATTCCAGATGCTTACCCAGGTCACATACAGGTGAGGTGGGTTCAAACCCAAGTTTTTTGACTTTGTGATCACAGGATCAGAAGACCCCATTGATTTTGGGGAGCAGCAACACAGCTGAGATACTGGCCTGAGTATCTCAGCACGTGTCCCTGCCTTCCCAGCCTGGCGGGAGGCTCTCCTCTTCCAAGTCCCGCCCGGCCTTGATCTGATCGCTGTGTGTGGCCTTCCTTGAAATCCCCACAGGAGACACTGGCACAGATGGGCTGCTTTGCTCCCTGGGCCCTGAGCATGCTGGGTCACATGAGAAGGGGGTCTAGAGCTTGGGCCTCTGTGTGTTTTCCCTCCATTTCCTCCAGCTTGACTGCTTCTTTCTGGCTTGGGCCTGGGTTTCCTCACCTGGAACCCTTCAGAAAGCTGGGCGGAGGTGCTGTGGGCTCAGTGGCCCTTCGTTGAGAGACCTTCTTTCTGCTGAGGGGGGCCTGCTTCTCTCCTTTCCCCTCAGCAACTCTTAGGCCTGTGTCACCCAGGGGGAGGCCTGTCTTGGCTCAGGTCTCACTGGGAAAGGGGCTGGTGTCTGCTCCTCCTGCCTCTCAGGGCTGGGACATACATCCAGTGCCTGGGGCAGACCTGGGGCCTGCACTGTGAGTCCTCCCACATGCTGGGCCCTCAGAGAGTAAACCGCCAGCAGAGGATATTTTCAGACACAGCTTAGTTGAATAAATCATGACTGGGGACGGACAGCACAGTGTCGGCTGCTCTGAAGGCCTGGAGCTGGTTCCTTAGAGGGCCAGCGATGTTCCGGACTCTGGAGTCAGGCCTTGCCCTTCTGCCCAAGCAGTGTCTTTCCCTCTCCCCAGAGCCAGCAGCTTCCCTGCTGCCACGGGAGTCCTTCCCCCTGCCCACACTTCTCAGCAGCTCCTGGCCTCTTCTCGTTCTCATATCTTGAACCAGTCCCTTTTTGGTTCCATATTTAAAAAATACCTTTTCAGTCCCTGCCTAGGATGGAGAAGGGAGACCAGACGGTGAATAAGGCACAGTCCTTTCCTGGGAATTGCTCATCCCCTGTGGGGATTTCAAGGAAGGCCACTCACAGTGATCAGATCAAGTCTGGGTGGGGTTCGGAAGAGGAGAGCCTCCCGGGCCGGCTGGGAAGGCAGAGGCACAGTGCTGGGGTTGCTTTCTGTGTTCATCAGTTCTCTTTCCTCTGTGCATCTTTCTGGCACTGGCTTCTCTGGTAGGCTCTGGGGGACACAAATGATAGAACGTGTTTCTTTATTTTCTTTAAGGCAAGTTTGTTCAGACTCCAAGTTGCCTCTTGCTTGGCGGGTATCTCAGAGAGTCTTCTGTGGCTGTAATAGCACATCAGACTGGATAGTTTACTTGGCTTATGGTTCCTGAGGCTGGAAGTCTAAGCAGTTGGCTTCTGCATCCAGTGAGGGCCTCCGTGCTGTGTCACCACCTGGCAGGAAGGCAAACGAGTGCGTGTGAGACAGAGAGAGAATGAGGCTGATTCCATGAGGAGCCCACCCCAGCAGTAACAGCCTTGATCCACTCTTGAGGGCAGAGTCCCTGTGACCTGGTGACCTCCTGACCTCCTCAAAGCCCCATCCCCATCTCTCTGCATGTTGCCATCACCTTCTGCATATGCTTTGGAGGGGACATTCAAACCATGGCAGTGGAAACACATTGTTTTCCTGGAGTCTCTAGCACAAGGCAGTGCAAGTTCCAGGTCACCACAGAACTGGGGGCTGGGGGAAGAGACCGAGGTAGTGTTTGCTGGGCTCCGCAGGGCTCAGGTTCAGGGCAGGGGAGTCAGCCTGGCGTGGGATGGTGGTCATTTTCTCTGTGAATATTGGGCATCCACTGGGAGCTATGGGGAGTGGGCTGTGGTCCTCCTGCTGGGAGCAGGCTGTGGTCCTCACTGCTGGCAGTGCCTCTGCCTAGCCTCTCAGGTTCCTGTTTGCAAGCAAGTCTCCTCCCGCTCAAGGACAGCTAGGGGGGAACAGAAGCCAGAGAGGTTAGTATTATGGCACGGATGGTGTTCTCACACCCCCAATTTGTCTGTTGAACTCCTAACTCTCATAATCTCAGAATGTGGCTGTATTTGGCAATAAAGATTTTACAGAAGTAACTAAGCAGATCATGAGCTCTTTATGGTGGGTCCTTATGCAATATGACTGGTGTTCCTATGAGGACAGATTTGGACATCTGTGTGAGCACAGAGAGGGACCATGTGAAGACCACAGACATCTACCAGCCAAGGAGAGAGGCCTTAGAAGAACCCAGTGCTGAAGCCTTGACCTCAGACTACCAGTCTCCAGAGCTGTGGCAAAATAAACTTTTGTTCAATTCACCTAAATGTAGTATTTTGTTATGGCAGCCTGTCTGATCTGTTTTCTGTTGCTATAACAGCATGCCCGAGACCCAGTAATTTACAGTGGAAGGAGGTTTATGTTGGCCAGTGATTCTGAAGGCTGGAAAGTCCAAGAGCACGGGACTGACACCTTCTTGGCTGTAGTGAGAGCCTCATGCCTCTTTAATTGATGTCAGGAAGCAGAAGGGTAAGTGGGCATGTGGGGAAGAGAGGTCACACTGAGAGAGAGTAACAAGAGAAAGCCAAGGCCACTGCATGTGCTTTATGAGAACACACTGCCGTGCTTACTAATCCAGTCCCATGATAACAAGCACTCACATGAGAACGGGACCTTCATTTCCCTCTCATGTGCCTCCTCCCAGCCCCTCCTTGCAACACTGCTGCTTGGAATAATGAAGTCACATTGTGAGTTATGGGGGGGGGACAAGCCACGTTTAAACCGTGGTGCAGCCCTGGCAAACAAACATAGTCAGGAGTTGTGTTCAACCGCTATAACTAGACACCAAAACAGTGGCTTAAACAAAGTGGAGGTTAGTTTTCAGCTCATGAATTAGCCTGAATGTAGCTATCAGGGCTGACAGGATTCACATCTTGCTCTTCTATCCCTGGGATTCTTCCTCATCTGTGTGATCCTGAAGAGCCCCCCACGTACCGTGCCTGGGTCCACAGCTGCCCCCAAGAGCAGGGGAAAGGTGAAAGGATAGGGAGGGCCCCTTTCTTATCTTTTCCTCGTTTTTTATTGGTATTTTAGCTATACATAATGATCAATTTGTCATAGGGAGTTTGTATCTGTACATGATATATCTTGCTTCTTAGGCAAAAACTACAGCTAGACAAGTTTCCTAGTGAGTTATGGGGCATGGCACCTGGGCACAAGACTGCCAAGGTTCTGAGCCAGGAGAGCACGGGCTCCGGTTCTGTGCAGGGAGCACACAGAAACCAGACACATGTGGGACAGGAAGTGAGGCCGAGTCCTGGGGGATAGGCAGAATGTGAACAGGACATCCAGTGTTCAACTTTAAATTATGTGGATTCTGTATATAAAGGATTCTCTATATAAAGCTCTGTGTGTGTGTGTGTGTGTGTGTGTGTGTGTGTGTGTGTGTGTTTAGATTTCGCATCTGGGTCATTTTAGTGCAGCATTATGAGATGATGATGCGCTCATTTACTCGATGAATTAGGTAAAAGTAGGACTGCAGCAGAAGTGACTGGAGAAGCCGGGAGTTTAGAACTATAGAGAGACTGAAATGGAGACAAAAGTGGACTTTTAGCCGGTGTCATTCAGAGAGTAAAATCTCAGCCAATGTCTGGATTATGATCACTGGCAGAAACTGATCGAATGGGGGCTTTCAGAGTACAGTTCCCTTGCCAGGGGAGTTGGCAAAGGTGTCACAGACGAGGTGATACTTCGGATTGCCTTCAGGAAAAGTAGGCTTTCCAGGATGGAAGAGAGTAGATGTCCCAGCAAAGGGCGGAAGTTCCACCATGAAGCCGCAGAAGCTTTTCTGCAGGGCTGGCACGATCGTCTGGGTGTTCCGAACATGTGGAAAATTAAAAGGCAATGTTAAGGCTGGTCATGGTGGTGCATTCCTGTAATCCCAGAACTCTGGGAGGCAGAGGCAGGAGGATCTCAAGTTCAAGCCCAGCCTGGGCAACTCTGACTGAGTAAGATTGTATCTAAAAAACAAACAAACAAAACAAAACAAAACAACCCCCTCCCCCCAAAAACCAAACTTCTTTTAGAGGGTTGGGGATGGAGCTCAATGTGAAGACCCTGGGTTTAATCCCCAGAACTGGAAAAAAAGATAATACGGACATTTTCTGAAGAGAATTTTCTGTATGCTGCTCTCCTTGGACGATTGTCATCACTAGTCTGGCTCCTGGGTTTTGGAAAGCAGAAACTTTCTGCTGAGAGGGCAGAAAGAGATGGAGAGGGGCTCCCCCGGATGCAGAACTTCCTTAGGGAAGGCACTAAGAAGATGTGGGGGTGTCCAGATAGCCCTCTGAAAAGTGCCCCTCTCCCTTGCCTAAAGCCTGAGCCTTTGGTGCTAGCTGGATGGAGGCAAACCGTCACTACTGTGGAGGAGCTGTTGCTGGAGATCTCATTCTAGCTCCAGAATGAGACAGATTTACCAGTCTTCTCCCAGTCAAGGTCAGGGCAGGTCTGTTGTAGAACTTCCCCTGTGGAGGGCACAGTAAAAGATGTATGCTTTTTTCTTTGGCCTTTGTTTTTTTAAGATAGGGTTTCACTATATAATGTAGTTCAGGCTGGCCTAGGACTCGTGGCCATCTTCCTGCCTCCGCTTCCCGAGTGCTGGGATTACAGATACATGGCGCCATAGCTAGCTGCTTAAGAGATACACACTGTGAAGGCAGTTTGATTAGTCAAGATCACACATACCAAATTTTCCTTCCGAAATCCCAATTCACCTCCTTGGAGTAGGTGGGAGGGTCCAGGGGAGGAGAATGGTGTGTGGGAACACTTTTGTGGAGAAATACTCTTTTTTTTTTTTTTGGTGGTACTGGGGATAGAACTCAGGACCCTGCGCTTGCTAGGCAGGCGCTTATTCCACTGAGCTATATCCCCAGCCCCTTAGGGAGCACTTTTGTGGGGAAGGATCTTAACAACAGGGCAGATACCTGGCCCTGTAACCCCCAGGGTTCTTTTTATTAACAATGGGGCTTAGCCATTAACTCTTGGCTTGGCTAAAGGGATGACTGCCCCTTTGGGTTATTCTGTAGTTGAGTTTATCTCTGTATTTCCAGCACCTAGCACAGTGCCTGGCAAATAGTAGGTGCTCAGTACATAGTTTTTGAAAGAAGGCATTAAAAAAAGAAAGGGTTAAACTGTACTTTAACTCATGGAGAAAGGGAGGGGAAGGAGCTCATTAACCTTGTCAAGATCTCCTAGTTGCAAATAAATTTATAGGTTGTGAGTATAAATGAAAAAAAAATGACTACCATAGTGTAGGATAGAACTGGGGATACGAAAGTACACTATAGGCAGTGAGGTATGGGCTGTTTGTGCAAATTGTTTCGTGTGTGTGTTTGAACTGTGCTGTGACATAAATGGTATAAGTTACTGTGAGTTGCAGTAAATGTTTTTGTTGTTTTGGTACCAGGAATGGAACTCAGGACCTTGCGCTTGCCAGGCAGGCACTAATACTACTGAACTATATTCCCAGCCCCAAGCTGCAGTAAAATTAAAGCTGAAAAACTTGACTTGCCCCAGTCAGCAGTATGAAATGGCAACTTCTATCATTTCTACACAGGAGTGAATTTGAACAGTGGGGTCCTCTAATCAAGGGAAGAGGACAGACTGGGCACTTTAGGCTCAAAATCACAAGCCTATTAGTCTGTCTTTGGGAGACTATAGCCCAAGAACTTTATCTGGAGTCATCTCTGCAGTAGTTCATGCCCAAGACTATGAAATAAAATTGCAAACCTACATGAGGGGCAACTGGTAGTTGTGATGTGTCTACACTTTTTTGTTTTTGTTTTTGTTTTTGGTCTACATTGTTGCTAAAGCAGGAAACCTGAGAATGTGTGAAGTTTGATTCCTGTGTCTGTGGTTATTGTGGTGAACTTAATAATAATAACAATTATTTCACCAGTTCTAACATTCTCACAAATTTGGATTCTTTCCAGTTTTCAAAGGTTTTTTTACTTACTTTTTCCTCATTTAATTCTGTAATAGCCTGGGAAGTAGCCAGTCAGGCAGGACTGCTTTAAAGGAAACAGGCTCAGAGAGGGTGGCCTGGCTGTGTGTCCCATTCTTCCCTGAGGGGTCCTGTTGATAGTGGTAAGGGCCCAACACGAAATATCTCTCTCTGTGCCTGAATTTACAACTTATTGAGAGTTAGACACATGGGGAGAGGGTAAAACTCCCCTCTTAATTATGGGCAAAAGTTAGCACACAGCAGGATTCTGACTCACAGGGAGTTACGGCTTGGTTCTGGATGTCCCCTCATGCAGTCATGGGCCAGGCTTCTAGACTTTATGATTGATTCATGGGTGTGAGCCCTACACCTGCCCTAGGGTGGGTAGTTTGCATACAGTGTAAGTGAGGGAAAGAGGCTGCTCACCACCGCTCCTCTCCTTTTGCTCCTGTTGCTTTTGGTATCTTTTGCTGCTATGAATTCTTGTCCTCTGCCATGTGTCACTCTGCCTTGGAGCCAGCTGGTTGTAGACTGAAACTGCCACAAATTGTGAGCTAAATAAACTTTTCCTTCTTTAATTCTGGGTGTCAGGTATTTTGTCTCAGCAACAAGAGAAAAGTAAACAAGACACAGGGGCTCTGAACAGACGCTCCTGTCCACCAAAACTTAACTCCAGGTAGGATACAATCTTAGAGGCATTACTGGTCTCACAAAAGCAGAGGTTGGGGATCCTTTCCTTAAAACCTAACAGATCCATCCTTGCAATCAATATAGAAGAAATCTGTTGAAACATTAAATACACATTGATAAAAACTCAGCAAAAGAAGTAAGCTAGTATTACTAAACCAGAAAAGCAGGATTGAAAAACACCTTACAATAAACTTCCTTCCAAGAGGTAAAAATGGGAAGTGTTCCTTATTAAATCAGAAGGAAGATAAGGATGCCTCCCATCACTCTTCCTGTTCCACATTGTGTCAGATCTTTCCAGGGTATAAGACACACACACACACACACACACACACACACACACACACACAGACATTTGATCAGAAAGGAGGAACCTGTGTGTTACTACAAAAAAGATATGTTTCTTTATAGGAAATTTATAAAAATATATATTATAAATTATTTGAAGTAGCACGAAAGTTTGGCAAAGAGGGAAGACCAATAATATGCAGAAGTCAATTGTTTCTTTAGACCTTAGCAACAACTGGGAGAAACAATTTTTGTTACAGTATTAACCATAACAAAAAAGATGAAACTATCGTTTTTTATAAAATGTCCAGAACAAGCAGTTTTATAGAGACACAAAGTGGATTAACGGTTGCTTAGGGCTGGTGGGGGGTTGAAAGAATGAAGACTGGCTGTGAACGAGTATGGGGCTCCTTTTCAGAGGGGACAAAATGCCCTGAGGTGAGGTGGAGGTGGTGATTGTCCAACCCTGTGAATATGGTCAAACACACAGAATGGTGTCTTAGCCACTTTCTCGTTGCTGGGGCACGGTACCGACAGTCACAGCTTAAAGGAGGTTATTTTGGCTCACAGTTCATAGCCACCAGGCTCCAGGACAGGACACAGGGCACAGGGGCTCGGAGGAGTTGCTTATTTCACATGGTTGGCAGCGGGGAAGCAGGGAGTCAGGAGAAGCTGGGAAAGGAGATAGAACCTTCCAGGTGACACCCACAGTGAGTCACCTCTTCTGAGAAGACCTGGCTTCCCAATAGCACATTCAGCTATTGCATCTCACAATCCAATAAACCTTTCAAAAGCCCTGCCTATGAGCATATGATGTAACAGAAAATGCCCCTGCCCCAGTAGACTTCAGTTTCTTAGTTGCCCAGGTGAAAGTTCCTGTTCCAGTTCCAGCTGCTCCTGTCTCTTAGAAATGGCTGGTCACTGTGATGCACATTGTAAGAACCAGTCAAAGACAACCAAGTACTCTGCCTTTGTACTTCCCCTTGCAGACCCCGTAAAATCCTCCCTCCCTGAGCCTTAGGGGCCTGACATTTTGAGGAACAATTGATTCCTAGTCAGTGCCCATCCAAAGTTAAATAAATCTGCCTCCAAATCCTGGGTGTCATTTTGGTGTTTCTGTTTGCCAATGCAGTGAGGCTTTGAGGCCATTATAAACCATAACAAATAGTGTACTTTAAAATATGTGAATTCTATGATATGTGAGGCCCACCTCAATGAAGTCATTTAAACTTTTTTTTAAAGCCAGGTGCAGTAACACAGGCCTGTAATCCCAGCCATTCAGGAAGCTGAGGCAGCAGGATTGTAAATTTGAAGTCAGCCTGGGCAATTTAGGGATAGTCTGTCTCAAAATAAAATTTTAGCACTTTTTTTTTTTTTTTGGTGTTTTTGAGACAGGGTCTCACTATGCAGTTCAGGCTGGCTTTGAGGTCACTTTGTAGCCCAGGCTGGTCTCGAACTCTCAATAATCCTTCTGCCTCAGCCTCCCAAGTGCTGGGATTACAGGTGTGTGCCACCACACCTGGCTCAAAATAAAATTTTAAAAAAGGACTAGAGACATAGCTCAGTGGTAGAGTGCTTGCCTAGCACATGCAAGACCCTGGGTTCAATCTCCAGCACTGAAAAAGAGACACTGTATAGGTGACAAACAGGAGAGAAGGTGCTTGACTAGCCGAGAACGAGGTGCATACAGACCAGCACTGTGGCAGGCTGAGACAGGAAGATGACAAGTTTGAAAGTTGGACTCCAGCATTGGCAATTTATGACTTCATAAGACTGTCTCAAAAATAAAAGACAGAGCCGGGTGTGGCGGCACACGCCCGTAAGCCCAGAACTTGGGAGGCTGAGGGAAGAGGATCATTGCCGAGTCTGAGACCAGCCTGGGCTACAAAGTGAGCTCAAGACCAGCCTGAACTGTTTATGAGACCCTGTGTCAAAAACAAAACAAAACAAGCTAGAAAAAGGGAGGATGGTGCTAGGAATGTAGCTCAGTATAAAGGCTCTGGGTTTAATCCCCAGTGCAGGAAAAAAAAGAAAGAAGAAAGAAAGAAGATGAAAAAACAAGATACCTGATGATATTCATTGGCTAAGTACAAATTAATACCACAGCGAGGTATCACTGTACATCTATTAACATAGCAAAAACCAAACCAAACCAAACAACACGAAAGTGAATCTCAGTACTGACAATGAAGCAGAGAAACTGAAATTCTCATACACTCCTGACAGTACTGCAAAAATAACACAGTCACTTTGGAATGTATGGCAGTTTCTACAGTGCTTAACACACCCTTCCCATGGGTCCAGTGGTTCCATGTCTCCGTGCTTATCCAGGGCTGGGGTGGAGGGAGGAGAGAGAGAGGTTTTGGAGCACCGTGGCGGGGGCAAGTCACTTCAGCCGCGGGCTGGATATGTTCTATTTGCTGCATGGCTTCTGGTCGTCTGTATTATATTTGCCAGCATGGTCTCATTCTATATTTAGGTGCATCTCTCAGAGGTTGAAGCTGAGTTTGATGCAGAAGAAAAGGGATGCAGGGAGGAGTGACCTGTATCTCATGTTGGAGTCGGTCTCACAGACAAAGATGTGACCATCAGGAAGCATGTGGAAGACGGACTGAGCCAGTGTGTGCCTTTGACCTTTGTCCCCAGGAGGCAGGACACTCCATTAAATGGCCCTTGGTGGAAAATCTTCAGAGCTGCGAACCAAACCAAGAAACTTATTTTCTAAGAAGCCAGCAATGAATCAAAAATTCTAGAGGAAGTCTTTTTTTGTAAGTCTTATTTAAAACACACACACACCCCCTTTTTTCTCAGAGAGTGTACTTGCTTTTAACTCCTCTCTCACTACACAAATTAGTTCAGACTAATTTAATTTTGAAAGGGTAGCAGAGTTCCATATTGTTTTTGTTCTAATATTCTTATGGAAACGGTGTTAAATGAGACAGAAGCCAATGCCAAAAGTGGATTTGCAGGTATATGAGTGCCAGCCAGTATTAACTGATAACTTTTTTGTTTTTCTAATCCCTTTATCTTTTTAAATTATGTATCACTCAAAAGCCAACGCAAATGAAGGCCAGTAATGGTTTTTTTAAGCTTCAGTGTTGTGAAACTGCTAATCTTAAGGAGGGGGGGTAAGGGGTTTTCGTGGGTCAGGAGATAGGCAGAATGGGAGTTAGTATTTAATGTACACGGAGTTTCAGTTTGAGAAGACAGAAAAAGTCTAGGGATAGATGATAATGACGGTACTTAATGTACCCAAATGCTACCGTATACTTACAATGGTTAAAATGTTAATTATGTACATTTTGCTACAATTTAAAAATCACACTTAAAGAAAGACAAGGCAAATTCAGATTGGGAGAAGATATCCGTAATACATAGATTCAGCAAAGGACTCATATCTAGAGTGTATGAAGAGGTACTGCGAATCACTAAGAAAAAGAAAAATTCAGTTAAACATGGACAAAAGACCTGCACAGGCATTTAATAGATCCAGATGGCTAATATAGTGTTCAAGGCAATACCAGTTAAAAGCACAGTGAAATACCACTACACCCCTTTTCTCCTGAATGGCTAAAATACTTTAAGATTCCTATTACTGGTCATGACTGGAGCCTCTGTAAATCTCTTACCTTGCTGGTAGAGTATAAATTGGTACCATGAGTTTGGAAAACTTTTTACAAACAACTATTGAAGCTGATCCTAAAACTATTTTATAACTTAGTGAGCACTACTAAGTATTTCAGAGAGAAATGAGTGCATCGTCTTCCAAAATGCATACAGAGAAATGTTTGCTGAATAGTTACTCATGATAACCAAACTTGGAAAACAACTCATCAATAACTGAATGAATTGTGGAATAGTAATTCAGCAGAAAGCTACACAGTTATGAACATTTAAGTGACCCAGATGCAAGAAACTATATGCTATGTGATTCCATTTAAAAGAAGTTCAAAAACAGGCAACGTGAAGTCTGTGTAGTGGTTACCTTGGGTGGAGGTTTTGAGAGAAACGAAGGAGGGGCTGGGGGTATAGCTCAGTGGCATAAGCACTTGCCTGGCAAGCGCAAAGTCCTGAGTTCGATCCCTGGTACCGGAAAAAAAAAAAATTAAAAAAAAAAAAAAGAGAGAAACGAAGGAGACCTCTGGGATGCTGTGAATGTTGTTTTGACCTGAGTGGTGGTTATGTATGTGTCTATGTTAAAATTATACACGTGCAAGTTTTGTATAATCTTATACTGTAATTTTAAAAAGATATCACATCAAAGTGAAGATACATAATGCAAACTAGAAGATATTCATCCCCTGCACACTTGACAAAAGATTGATCTTCAGAATACACTTTGAGAACTCTTAGAAATCAACTGAGGATAGTCAAACAGCCCAGTAGAAAAAACTGCTGTACCATAAACAGGAATTTCATAGCAGGAACCCCTATGGTCAACAAACATAGATATGTCCAACATCACCCGTAGTCAGGGAAGTGCTGAATGAGATTACAAGATTGCATCTTACGCTCATGTGATGGTCAAAGCCTCGGAGGCCAGGCACAGTCAACTCTTAAAGTGACTGAGACCGAAAAGCTGTCACACATCTTGCTAGTGAGATGATGAGTTGACATGGCCCATTAGAAGTATAGAATGGCATCCATGTATGAAGTTGTCGATCCAGAGCTCAGCAATTCCCATCAACGCCCAGTGGACAGGAACATTCACAGCAGCACTGTCCACAAGTAGCAAACACCCAGGAACAGCACATGCTCACAGGGAGAATGTATTCACAGATCATGGCCCATCTGTACAGGGCGTGTAATGTAACAGGGCAAATGTGGGCACAGCAGTGCATTCAAATTTCAGCACAAATGGGAAAAAGCCAAGTCTCAGAGGCCTGCAAATGGCTGGACAGCCTTTTTATAGAATTCAAAATCAAGCAATCTGGAGAGTATGTTGTCACACAGACACACATAGACACACACAGACACACACAGATACACACAAACACACTCATTTGCAAGGGACATCAAGGAAACACCAAGCACACAATGCCTGTGGCAGGGGTGGGGGAGAGGGGTGTGGTAGAGAAAGTGTTCATTGGTGGATGT
Source organism: Dinomys branickii (assembly GCA_004027595.1). Lineage (NCBI taxonomy): Eukaryota > Metazoa > Chordata > Mammalia > Rodentia > Dinomyidae > Dinomys > Dinomys branickii. Next base: position 69,575 of record PVLD010007385.1, on the reverse strand, counting down.
GAGCCCTGGTGTAGTCTCGTTCTTGGTTGGGTAAATAGTGGTGCCTTATGTTATTAAATAAACAGGGTCATGCATCCATCAGTAGCCTGCTGTGAAATAAAGATTATGGAGAACTCAATTCTATGTACCTAAGTCACCTTCAAAAACTGAAAGCTGTATTAGGTTACGTAGTTCTGGGCCTGGAAGATTTATTCTTCCCTACTAGATCTGAGGCTTCTGCTGCAAGCATATTCTGCTATTATTCTTCAGGCCAAAAGGCATTTGAACTTGATTCCCTGCTTCATATTTATTGGAGCCAGAGGCACCACAGCTGGTGTTGTTCAAACGACATTTCAGTTGAGACAGAAAACATAAACCAGAACCTTGGAACTGGGTCCCAATGATCCATCCAAATGCTACTCAGTAAATGGATTACAGAAAACTGGAAAAAGAAGTCCAGATTTCTGAATGGTATGTTTACTTTGAAGCTACTTAGACTGAGGACCTCCTAGAAGCCTTCCACCATAATGGATTCATTAAATATGAACTTACTGGTATTTTGCTTAACCAGGAGGCATTGCTCCTGCCATGCGTGGGATTGTGCGGAGGGTGTATGCTGGAGTTTACTCTGATGAATTCATACCTGAAACTTGACAGAATTACATTATAGAATGTGGTTTAAAAATGAGGATTCTTTGGGCTTGGTATTTTGTAATCCCTAGTAAACTACTCTTTTCTCAGATTAGCCTTTGAAGAACTCAGGGGAAGGAGTAAGGAGGAGAATGCCCAGGACTTTACTCAGCTGCAGCTTCTCCACGGGGAAATGCAGGACCTGCCACACGGGGCAGATCCCATACACTACTCTTTCACTAGTTGCTCTGGATCCAGACCCCAGAAAACCGCCTCCTTCCCATTCATGACCACACTTTAGCCCATTCTTACTGGAAATCTGTCCATGTCATCTTATTGGTTTCTTTAAGTGATCTTATATCGTTTCCTGTCTTGTGATTGTCTCATGAGTATTGCTTTCTTGGTCTCATTTTCCTTTCAAGTGTATAAGGGTTGGTTCTGAAGTCATCATGAAAAGTGAAAATCCTGCAGGAGGTCATGATAGGAAAACAACACATCATGCCCATTAAGGTCTGGCAGGGCCAGTCACCCCCAGTGGGGAGCAGATTGCTTATTCTTCTTTTGAGCAACAGATAGGGCAATTGGCATACATTAGATGCCATTAGATGCCATGTGTATCAGTTAGGGTTCACTGGTGGAACAGATTTAATATAAAATATTTCATCTGATATATCAGGATTTACAAGGTAGGCTACAGTGGCCACCTGAAGAGTCAGGGGCCGAAGAATGCACAAGGCCATCTGTGGGCCAGAGAACTGGATGATCCAGTCAAAAGCTGAAGGCCTCACTGCAGAGTCCCATGTGAGTCTGTATGGGGAAGCTGAAGGGTCTGCTCTGGAAGCTTGAGGACAGACACCCAAAGGTGGCGCTGAAGACTGAAGCTCCTCTGAAGAAGCAGAGCAAGGCCTCCTCCTTTCCCTTTTTATCTATCAGGCTACAAGGCTTTTGGTTGGTGCCATCTATACCCAGAGCATGTCTTCTCTCTTCAGTAAGTTTATCATCCACACACATCCAGAGCTGTGCTAGCCCAGTCTCCTAGGTTTTTTAAAATTCTGGTTGACGCTGCATTTAGCTATCATGTTATGCTTGAAAATAGTTAACTTTTGAATGCCTGAACAATGCCTAGCCACATTAGAAGTGGCCATGGGGGTACCAATTCAGGTTTCCAGCTCATAAGCTCACTGTGGGGCAAACACTTATTGGCTCAGGGGTGAGGATTCATTGTCCACACTATTGAAATTAGCCCTTTCCCCTTCTGCTGAACTTGTTGAATTCATCAAAATGAAGAGCTCATGACTGCATGCAGCTGTATCTAGCTTCGGCATTCCTGGCCACAACAGCACACCCTGCTCTCCTGAAGTCTCAGGAACCTGACAAAACTCCCTGAAATTTCTAAGGAGTTTTCTGTACAAGTCATGGGATCAGAAGAAGTCTGATGCCTTCTGCAAGGTATAGGTCAGAAGCCAGAGCAGAAAAAGAAGCCAATGGCAGGGATAGGTTTGGTTCGCCAGCAAGACCCACAAAGTCAGAGAGGGAGGGGACAGCCTGGGGAAGTGGTGACAAGGCCACTAACAGAAGGACCCCGGTAGACAAAAAGAATTTGTTGGCTGAGGGATTTTGTCAACTCGGGTAAGGTCTGTCCCAGGGCTCTGATTGGTTAATAGGGATGGGTTCTCTCCTCTGCTCGGCTCCTCCTCTTCAGCACTGGCTTCATTTTCAGGAAAGCATCCTGTCGCAGTCCTGGAAAGGGAGAAAATATACTTCTGGCTTAGCCCTCCAAAGTTCCTAGTTGGGACAGAGTTCTGTAACAAAGGACAGATTAATACAGAAAAGCAAACAAGTTTATTGTTTGTGATGCACACCACATAGGAGAGACAACTGTCCAGCACTGTGGTGGACTGACAACTGGTGGTTAACTTGTAACTCCCAGCTGAACTGAACCAGTGTGGTGCTGGGTGTGGGAGGCCTGCCTGAGGGTTGTTGCTGGCAGCATAAGAGGAAGACTTGGGGAAGAAGAGAGGCTGTAGGGAGCTATTGGGAATTGTTCGTTCTCCTGGAGGAGCTTGTCATGCTGGTTTTCCTGATGAACTTGGCTGTTCTCAACATCGAAGGAGCTCGGGACCTCAATGTCACTGAGAATAGCTTCAGTTCACTTTGAGGGAGCTCTGGTCCTCACCCTGAGCATTGCTTTCTGGCTCCGGAGGGGAAGAAGGTACGCAGCTTAGTCTCCTGGAGAAGCTTGCTGCACTGGCTTTCCTGATGGGAACTCAGCTGTCTTCACCATTGGAGGAGCTCGAGACCTCATTGTTGCTGAGGCTGGCTGTGATACTTTTCGGGGTGCTCTGGTTCTTACTCTGAGCATTGCTTCCTGGCTCCAGTGCAGATCTCTCAGCCTGCTGACACAGATCCTTTATCGTGCTGGCACAGACTCTAGCTTCCATCACTGACCTTTAGGCTTTCCCAGCACAGATCCATGAAACAGTCCTGCCGGAGACATTGTCATGGTCTCTAGGCCTCCAGTTGGACTTGTGGAAAGCACTGTCATGGGCTCTAGGTCTTCAGCTGGAGTCATGCAGGACATTATTGTGGGATCCAGGCCCTCAGCTGGATACTTTGGTCTTTAGTATTTGGACAGATTTCCTGCATCGTCTTTTGTATATGATTCTTTGGGTGACTGTTATGAATAATCCTATAAAATATGTGTCCTGTATTGTTCCCCTTGCAAAACCCCAAACTGCAGCAGTCACCATCAACCAAAAACAATAATTCTTATAAAAGTGACAAGAAAAAGGAAAGCAGTCCTAGGCCTGTAAAGGTGGTAAAGTAAATACTAACACACTAAGGGAGTCTGTTTGTAGGTTCTTGAGCCATCTCTGTGCTGGTAAAGTTGTCTTCAGTAGAGGAGAATGCATACCTCATCCCTAGGAGAAAAAGGCAGAGAGGGGCATAGAAAGAGCTTCACCTTTGTTTACTGCTTCTCTGTTACCATCAGCTCAAAATCATTTGCATCAGTGAGACATATTCTGGGGTGACATATTTTCTTTCACCCAAAAACAGTGGCCAACAAATTCCAAGGCATGTCTTACCAGCTTGTGTTGTGCTTGGAGAGCATGAGGAGGTAATGGGCTGTTGTCATCCGGTCTGCATCCTGGGGGAGCAGGTAGGACGTGACAGGGGTGAAGGCTTGAAATCAGGCTGACCCACACTCCAAAGGCATGAGGCGCTGCCACTAGTGGCTTTAAGAGTCGGGTAGGTTGCTTACCGTCTCTGAGCTTCAGCTGAGGCCCATAAGTAAAACAGGTGTAACAGTATCTAACGCACAGAGTCGCTGGAAGATTTATGGGATGGTATATAGGAAAGCTCTTGGCATAGTGCCCAGGGCCTAGTGACCCCCGATAAATTAATGTCCGTGGCATCCCCTAACTATATGACATGGCAAGCAGGTGGGTGAGTAATGAGGGGTGGGGAGGGTCTCTGATTAGGAGCTGGTGTGAAGCTGTCTTTCCAGGCCTGGAAGATTGGGGGTCCTGGGGAGGGTAGATGGGAGGGGGATGGAGGGCTGGGGGGAACTGTGGTGTGAATGGAGTGGTTGGACAGGGCAGTGCTAGATGGAGGGCTGGGAGGCGCTGAGGGGAAGCTGGGGCGTGCTGAGATAGGGGCACTGTGAGAGCATGTGAAGGGTGGGTTGGCAGCTCTGTGGGAGGAGTGGTGAGCACTATGAGGTGGATGGAGAATGTTACGATTTAGATGTAAAGTGTCTCCCAGACATCTCCTGTACTCAGAGGTGGGGTTTTTGAAATGTGATTCAATCATGGGAACACTGTATTCACCAGTGGATTCACCCATCGATAATTCATGACTAAATGTGCCGTTAAGAGGTGAGGCCTGGTTGGAAAGGGTGGGTCACTGTGGGCATGGCCTGGAAAAGTGCATTCTTGTCTCTGGCTCCTTCCTTCCCTCTTTTCTTCCTGGCTGTCGTGGGTTGAGCAGTTGTCCTCTGGCAGGCCATTCCACCATGCCGTTTCTGCCTTGGAGTCAGCAGACCATGGACTGAACCCACTAGAAACAGCCAAATAAGCCACTCCTCCTTTAAATTGTGTGTGTTGGGTATTTTGTCCCCACAATGGGAAAGTGACTAAATCAGGGAAGAAGGGAACGTTAAGGCGCATTGTAGAAGGGACTGGGTAGGGTGAAGGACTAGGGGAGTTGTGGGGTGGGCTGAGGATTGGTAAGCAAAGTTGGGAGAATGGGAGGGTGTGGAGGGTTGGGAGAATGAAGGACTGAGAGGCACTGTGGACAGGAGAGCACCTGCAGGATTTCAGCTATGGGAAGAGGAGGGTGTGCATTCAAGGCTCCCTTGGGAAACCTTGGCACCAGAAGAGAAGCAGGTCTCGGACAAATTTCTAAAGAAAAATATATTTGAGGGGCTTGTCAAGGAGAAGAGTCTGAAAGAAAAGGAATATAGGCAGACAGAAGAAGGAGAATCAAGAGGCCATGGCAAGGATTGTGCAGTTGTAAGCAGCCAGTGGCCCAGGCACTGTGAAAGTAGAGCAGCTGGTACAGGAAGGACTGGGAGGGCAGGGGCAGGTGATGAGCAGATTCAAGGTTATGGGAGAGGTTGCTTGGTTTTATTTTGAGTGGAGCATGCAGGATCCATGCAGAGGAAATGAGTCTCTGGCCTGAGAGCTGCATCCTCGTGGGAGGGGCAGAGGAGAGGAGAGAGGAGCACAGAACTGCAAGGGCAGGGTCCGGCAGGGAGCTGTAGGGGCACTGAGGGTCTGCTTCCGGCACTCCGAAGGTGGGGAAGGCATCAAAGCGATATGCCAAGGGGCATTCTGGATTAGGTAAGGAGAGAGGAGGAGGAGCAGTGGGCCTGGTGGTCCGTCAGGAGGAGGCGGGCCTTGGCTAGAAGGGGAGCTGACTTGCAGGCTGTGGCCAGCAGTGGTGGAGGAGTCACTCTGAAGGGACTGCACTTGGGGAGGCTTGAGCACGCAGGGTGCACACTGACGTTGCTTCTCCTTTCCTCCTGGATTTGTGATCTTTTTTCTTTTTTAACCCCAGTCTGTGGAGACTGAGCCAGGGTCTCTATTTTGCAAAGAGCTCTTGTGCTTTCTGTTTGGTGCCCTTCATAAACATGGGTTGGAATTAGAACCACATCCTGGGGTAATGGATCTCGATGGAGCCTCACTTCCTTTATTCGCTGCCAGAGTTGGCTCTTCTGCCTGCTTGCTTGGAGACACGCACACTCCTGCTTGCCCTGGGGAAGTCAACCCCAAAATCCAGCTCACGGTCCCTATTTAACCCTGTCGGTGCCAACACCTGCATGGTGGGAAAGGGGCAAGTCCATCTGTGGTCACGTGTGGGTAACTGCAGGCCTGGTGGGCAGAGGAACGTGGGGCTGGAAGGAGTGAGGGAGGGTTTGCCTGACACGGGAAGCCCGGGGGAAGAGGAGTGGACAGGGCGCCTGCTCCCACCTGCGAGTATGGATTGGAAGCAGGCTTGCGTGAGCCCTCCTGGTGGGACAGGACAGGGAGGACCTGGGATGGTAGAGCTGGCTGGCTCAGGATCCAGTCAAACCCTCTTCTCCTTGCATTACCGTTGGCTTCCTCAGTAAGGGGCCATGTGGCCACGCCCTACTAACTTTAGGTGGCTGGACCGGAACAGTTTCCCTAAACAAAAATGAGTCAAAAATGAGGTGTTTAACAATGAGGGGTGACACAGAGAAAATAGACACAGGCAGTGACACAAAACTGAGACAGGAAGCAGAGAGGCCCAGCCCTCCTTCCCTTTGCTCCTGAGAGCCATGGTGGGGTGGGACCTGACTGGGGGCCGGGCAGGCCCTCACCTGCGCCAGGTGCTGTGGCCAGTCCTCTAGGAGCAGAAAACAAAGCAAAACAAAAATAAATATGAAAGAACTATATACTAATGACAAGGATTGAGGAGACACCAGGACTTGTTGCTGATACGCTCTGGGGTGCCTGCTAGTACCAGCGGGCCACAATGAACGCTGCAGCTCCTCCTTTAGTTGCGAGATGCGGCAGAAGTCACAGCAAGCGTGGGTTTTGGCCTCGCCACTTTTGAGGGAGTGGGGGAACTGTCCACCTTTCCCTGTGACAACCGAGGCTGACTTAGATGCCCACGCATGCTCCTCAAGTGCTCTATTGCTGAGCTACAGCCCTGGCCCCCTGATAAAATCTGATGCAAATTTCTTGATTGGACTTCCTTCCCGGGCTTGCCATCTCTACAAAATATGGAAAGGAGGTGGGGTCCGGGGAAGCCAGGCCACCCCCACCCTCCTGGGATACAGAGAGCAGGGTCCCTCAGGGCCCCCCCCCCCCCCCGGTGCTGAGGGAGGACCCCTGGGGGAGGTGAATGTTCTAGAACAAGGATGTGGTCTCTCCTGCAGCTGCTCAGGCAGCTGTGACTACAGCGGCTGTCTCCTGGCTTCTGGGTCTCTGCTAGAGCTGAGGATGAGGGGATGAGGCTGTGTCGCTGGCTAGGAAAACTGGTAGCTCAGCCTGACTTTGTGAGAGTCTTCTTTATTTTCTCAGATTCAGCTACCACCCCATAAGAAGCACCGTCCGTGCTCTTGGTGGGAGCTGTGCTGGTGTGGACCCCTTCTTGAGAAGTTTCCAGTGGCAGGCAGATCCAGCCCATAGGCAAACACCTCCAGCTTTCAGGCCCTATTTTTTCCCTGCTAAGTGGCTGCCACATCATTCAGTGATGAAAAGAGAGATTACATTCCTGTGAGGTTAATGACAACAAAATTATATTCTTGGCACACAAAGATAAGGCGAGGCTTGCTGTGCATTATAGTTCTTACACTGAGGGGAGGAAGCTCCAAGGGTCACAGGCTCATCGTTTCCCAGACACCCAGTCTCTCCCCTCTGAAATAAATGTCTCTGGTCAAGAGCAGGCTGGGGACAGCGTGGGAGCTGTATGTGCAGACCTGTGGCCCCTCCGTACCTTCTGTGGATGGTGCCAGGCAAGAAGATGGAAAAGTTACCCGTTAGAAGCAGAGCCATTGTGGGCATGGCTGTGCTTGCTCACCGTGCATTCCCAGCACCTGGCCTGTGTTGGCACAAAGTAGGGGCTCACCTATGTCTGGGGGAGGGGCACAGAGCCTGGGGGAGGGCCGGGCCTTCCTGGCAGCACCTTCCCTCTGGCATTGGGGTGTGCCCAGGTGCGACGCTGGCACCTTGGTCTTGGGCTGTGAGAGAACACACTTCTGTGAGGGCCCTACAGTTGGAGGCCTGTGCTGGGCAGAGCTAGCAAATGCACAGAAAGGGCAAGTTGCAGAGGACCTAGGAAGCCATCTCCTGACCGCTCCTCCTTTTGATGGAGGGCAGCTGAGGCCAGAGAAGGCAAGCCGGAAACCACAAGTCACCACGGGACTCCTCAGGCTGGGCCCAGGGCGGAGAGAAGCTGGCAGGGCGGAGCAGGGTGGGCAGGAGGGAGGTTAAGGTTAGACACTCTCTTCTGAGGCAGGGAGGACAGAGTGCTCAGGCGGAAGCCTGGTGTCTAAGCTGCCTGAGTGCGTTTGTGTGTGATGGTGGTGCGATGTGTGTGCACTTGTGTGACTGTGGTGTGGGGAAGCAGTGGCCCCTGAAGGCCTAGCTGAGCTGCCCCTGAGGGTCCCTGGTCTGGGAGATGGAGGCTGAGGGTGCTGAGGGCCTCTGCTGGAGGGAAGGGGAGGCAGTGGACAGAAAACTGGCCATAGATGGAGGATCTTTATTTGCCCCCGGGCAAGTGTAAGGGAAGAGAACTCAGCTGGAGTCGGGGAGGAAGTGACTAACGTTCAGGTTTCTCCAGGGACAGGCAGGTTGCCCTCTGCAGGGAAGGTGCCATCATTATATAGCCATTCAACAAACATGGACTGAGCACCTATCTGTGCAGGCTCTGGCCAGCAGTGACCACATAGACATGACCACTACCCTGTAGGGACTCATTCTGTGAAGGAGGCAGACACCATGGACGCCATTACAACGTCACTGAGCACACATAACCCTGACGGATGCCACGGAGAGCTCGGGCGGCCCCTGAGCTTTCAGCCCAGATGGGCCTTCAGGGAAAGCTGAAAGATGGGAGGAACGGGAGTCAGGGAGAAGGCATTTGTGGCCGAGGGAGTGGCATGTGGGGGAGGCATGCTGGCTCCAGACTGAGAGAGGCTGTGGGCATGCCTGACTCTAAGGGCAGCAGTCACCAGCACTTCGTGGACCCAGGTAAAGACCTTAAATAAAGAGCACTATGAGGCTGCAGGAAAGTTTAGGCAGGGTTGGGAGACATCACAGAGGAAATCAAGAGAAGGCAGATGGATGAACTGGCCCAGAAGCCAGGAGAAAAGTCTGGGCTCCCTCATCCAAACCTCTCACTCTCTCAGGCCAGGTCTGAGGCGCCTGACGAGGGAGTCTGGCTTGACCATCTTTTGGAAGCTGGAGTCCCAGCTAGTCGGTGTTGTCTGGAGCAATGCTACCTCCTTGTGGCCACTCTGTTTAAATTTATCACTTTTTTTTTTTGGCAGTACTGGGGATCGAACTCAGGACCCTGCGCTTGCTAGGCAGACGCTTATTCCACTGAGCTATATCCCCAGCCCTTGTGGCCACTCTGCAAATGCACAGTGGGTGTGTTAGAGCTCAGAGCCGGGCTGGGGGACTCCGGGTTGGGGGACCCCTCCCCATCTCTTCCAGGTCACCGCTGACTCTCTGGCAGTCTGTTTTCTAGTCCTTGGGTGTCTCCATCCTGTGTTGGCTGTCTGTTAATCTGGCTCCAGCGGCGTGTCCCTGGGTGTGTCCCTTTGTTTTTGATTTGTGTTAGCTGCACTGTCTTCTGTCAGTCCTGGGGCTTGGGCTGTCTGTCTCCCGTCTTTCCCATCAGTCTCCGCCTCATTTTCTGCTGGATCTCTATTTCTGTCTCTGGCTCGCTCCCTGCCCCCTCCCCGTCCCTGTGTCCTCGAGCTGGGGTCACGCCTGCCCTCCCCGTGTTGGAGCTGGTTCTTGAGAAAGACTGGGACTCTCCATTTGTTCCAGAATGAGTCAGGAGCTCCAGGAGGACCAGGGCTCAGGTCCCACCCCGCGGTGACCTCAGAGAGGGTGCACAAAGGCGGCGGCGCTGCAGAGCTGGGGACCTGGATGAGATTTTCTGAACTGCGTTTATGGGGCTGGTGGATGCATTCCCCGGGGGTGTCAGGGGAGAAGAATGAGTGAGCTGGCCCCCGGCTTGGCAATGTGTGGTGGGCACTGTGCCCTGTCTCACCTCCTCTGGGGAGGAACGAGCTCATGACACCCACTGGATGTTACGTTTACCTCCTGTGTGCTGGGCTGTAGCCCCTCTTGATGGGACTTTGCACAAAATGTCTCCATCCTAGACTAGTTTGTCCCATCACCTCACTTTAGAAACTGCCTCTTCCAGGAAGTTGTCCCTGACTTACAGGCCCTGAGATGGACCTCCTGTCTTCCAGGGCAGCACCCTCTGATTCCGTCTCCCTCGCCTGTGCATCTGTTGCTGTATTATCAGGGCTTTGGCTCTTCCTCAACCCCCAAAACACTCAAAGGATTGCTGGAGTCCTGCCCAGCTTCACCAGAGGCCACCTCTTCCCTGAAGCCTGCCCTGTCTGTGCCGTTAGGATTGTGGCTTCCAGTGCAGAGGCCACTGGTCACATGTGATGGCTTATAAGTAAGTTTTTAAAAATTACATAAGATGAGGCACTCAGCTCTGCAGTCACACCAGCCACGTTTCAGATGCTCAATGCCCACACGGGCTGCTGACCCCTGGCTCTAGGGATAGAATAGGCACCAACCCTTGACATCATCATAGGAGTTCAACTGGCTGGAGCCCTTAGATAAGCTTGGGAAAACATCCCATTCCTGAGGTCCTTTCCTACCTCAGAGGGAAGGTGAGGACATGAGGTGTCCTCTCAGGATCCCTAGGGACCAGCATATCAGGTAATAGATATGTGTCAGAGGGAAGGGTGGACATATGGACAGATGACACACCATACGGACAGATGAGTGGGTATATGGATGGGTGGATGGATTTATAGATGGAAGGATGGACATATGGATGAGTGGATGGGTAGATGGATGTAGGGATGGGTTTAGGGATGGACGAGTGATAGATGGAAGGGTAGGTCTATGGATGGAAGCTTGCATTCCCAAAATTTCTGCCCTGTGGAAGTAGCAGAGGGATTTGGCCCAGGGCAGCACGCCCTCTGAGCTGGCCGATGAGTGCTCTGCAGAGATGTGTTTCCTGGGTAGAGGTTGTTCTGCTCCAGGTCTGCAAATGAACAGAGAATCTTCAATTGCCCGAGATCTATACATTTGAGTGACCATCATGGGACTTAGGGATACAAAACCTCGAGTGTCCTTGCAGGTAGAATGATGGACGCGAGCCCCAAGAGGAGGCTGGGAAACTGGAAGGGGACGGGTGGCTGCAAGGCTGGAGCCCGGCCTGGCCCATGGCAGAAAGGAGTGGAGGCAGACCTGAGAGGGACCCTCAGACCCGAGCTCTTAGAGCAGCAGGCCTGGCTATGAGGGCAGTTGGGGTGATGCCCCAGAAGCAGTGCTCTGGGACAAGCTCTTCTCTGTCCCCAGGTGCTGCTCTCCACTTGGGCGGCCGGGTACCAGTCCTGTTTTGTTTGGACTGTTCTGAAGGGACAGCCATCTCTCTATCCCTGGGCAGGAGAGAGCGCCATCATATGGTCAGACCCACTGCACATGCACAGCACATACCCAGGTATACATGTATGAACACACATGTACACAGACATACTAGTAGGGAAACGCTGTCACAAGAACACTCATGTGAATGTTCCAACACACATGCAAAACGTGAGCTCATGCACACGTGCACCACAGACACACATGCACTAACCCAAGCCTTTAGTGATGCCAGCATTCCTGGGCTGATCTGTGACTTTGCTGGACAAGACTGGGAGTGGGGACGTCGCAGCCGCATCTGGCCCCCACCCAGGGGAGAGATCGCTTGCTGCCCAGAGCAGTGGGCTGGAGGGACCCAGGGATGCTGTGGGATGAGGGGCGACCCCTGCTAACCTGCAGGCCGCCTGCAGGGGCAGAACTAAACCAGGCCTTGGAATTTGGGTGACACTCAGGGGAGGATGGGTGGGAGTTGTCATGTGCAGGGATGATGGGGATCAGGGGACATGGCCCAGGCAACCCGCAGTTCCCACCCCTGCATACCCTACCTGCTCCTTTCCTGTCCTTTCTACTTACAGATTTCTCAGCATCTTTGTTTCAAAGGCCCTGGAGGTTCCTGGAAAACTTCCTGTCTGGCTCAGGGACAGGGCCCAGGAGCCAGTGGGGGAAGGGCTGTCTGCTTGTCGTCTGTCTGTCTCTCTGTCTCATCCTGGCAGACCTAGCTGGGGAGTAGGGCTGGGGTGGGGCACCTGTAGTCCCAGCCCCCTGGAGGTGTGGAGTGGCTGCAGGGTAGGGGGCAGGAGGGCAGACTTTGGAGCTTCTCAGGTGGCCTGGGAACTGCTGTCGTCAGGAGTCATTACAGACAGGGCCCGTGCCACCTGCTAGGGGATTCAGAGACCTGTTGCTTACAATAGAGTGACCCCAAATGTGTTCCAGGGAGGGAAGGAGGAACACAACCAGAGCTACCTCTGAGGTGCGGGAGAGTGGTGGCCCAGCCCCTCTTAAAGACTGAGGCCTGTGTGGCCTGTCTGTGTGACACTGAGTAACGGGGCTCCCGGGGGCTGTGCTTGGGTGGGCAGAGCCATGTGGAGTGGTGGAAGCTCAGGGGCTGATGATCAACCTGCTGCGGGGTCTGGTCCAGAACCCCGGGTCGTAGGCCTGCTTGGGAACTAAGGGTTGCCTCTGAGCTGGTGGCGGGGAAGCCCAGGAGCTGGGGTCCCTCCAGAGGTGGTGCACACAGGGGACAGGGTTTGCGGCACCAAATTAGGCCCTGGCTGGGGGCCTTGGCTGTCACTGTCCTTTCTGGGCCTCAGGCTCCTCATCTTTGAAGAACGAAGATGGTGATGACCGGTAGGTCCTTCTGGGGGTCGGAGGAACTGTGTGTGCAAGAGCCTGGCCCATCCGGGATAAGGAAATGAAGAAGTGATGTCCCGTACCCCAGCCTCCTTCCCCATTTGCTCTTTGTCCCCGGACTGCTCCGGTGCTGTACAGGCTGGGTGACAGGACTGGTGGAGGAGGCTTTCCCGCTGGTTTGGCCTTGGAGACTCCAGGGGACACTGCTGAGGACTGGCCCTGTTCCCCTGTCCCTAAACAGGCTCACTTGGTGGGCCACACCAAAGAGCCACACAGAGCCCCAAAGATGTGGCCCCCGCCCAAAGGGCTGCACACTCGCCTTAACCTGGGGCCACCTCTGTGCCAGCACTGTGGACTGGGGATGAGAGCAGTTTCCCATCCCTCTGACACCCAGCTGGACAGGGGCAGCACCTGCAGAGCCCACAGGGTAGTGGGTGAGCAAGGACACTGTCCTCTGGAGGAGCCTGAGTGCACCGGGCAAGGCCCCCACCTGTCCCTGTGTCCTGTCATTCCCAGTGGGCCTGACAGCCCGGAGAGAAGCTGTCCCATGTCTTCACCTGGCCCTGATGTCCCCCTTGTGAGAGATTCTTTTCTTCTCCCAGCGAGTCAATGCATCCTCATTTCATAGGCACAGAGGCCCAGCCGCGAGGGGAAGGCCCACCTCCCCGGCTGCAGTGTGGATCGAGTTGATGAGCGCCCCCTAGTGACCTCAACTCCATCAGACGTCACCTGACCTGAGCCGCACAAAGCAGGAGCGAAGAGGAGGAAGAGGAAGAGGGAGAGGAGGAAGGGAGGGGAGGAAGGGGGAGGAGGGGAGAGGCGGTGGGACTCTGCTTTCTGGGTAGGGGAGGTCAGCATGGCACCCGAAGCCTCCCTCTGCCAGGCGTTTGCAGACTGTAGCACCTTAGGCAAGAGATTCGGCCTTTTGTGCTCTTGCTTATTTGTATTATTTTTTTTAATTCACGCTGAAATGAGGGCGGTAACAGTGTAGAAGCCACAGAGTGGATGCGAGTTCTTACTTGAGCAGGGTTTGGAATGTGCCCAGGCACGGTAAGCGATGTAAAAGCCTCTACGTGACCGCTGCAGCTGCCCCCACCCCTCACGGCTTAGGCGGATCCAGCCTCCTCCTGGGAGGGAAGCAGAAATGGCCCTGGAGCGGGAGAAGGGAGCTGTCGCCTGCTTTTCTGAGCCCACTGGTCTACCTTGGGGAGGACAGGTCTCCGGTGACCAGGATGGGGCTGTGCTCTGCCTCTAGGGACCATGGGGACCGAGGATGGTCTCAGTGTTGTCTGGACTGTGGAGGACACAGGCTGCCCAGGCTTCCTGGCCCAGGGGAGCAGCCAAGGAGGGCATAGTGAGTTCTTTCAGGTGTGAACCACCTCAGCGCTACAAGTTCAAAACGCACAGAAACATGCAACACATGTGCAAGCCCCCTGGGAAGGCCTTCCTACCCCTTCCACCCGTCCTTCAAAGCCTGCTTCTCGAGATTAAACCATCAATAATCTAAATTGCATCCTTCTAAATCTTTTATGTGTAGTATTTGAATACTCTAAACAAACACATGCACTACCATTTTGGAATAAAAAGAAAGGAAGGAAAATTATATAATAGTCCTCACACTGTTCTGCAACCTGATTTTTTCCACCTATGATGCGTTGTGGAAATCCTCCCACACCCATGTCCACGATTTCTCCCGCTGCAGAGCATCCCAGAGCAGGGACGGGCCATCTTCTCTGTGACTGGCTGTCCAGGAAGGGACAGTGGGAGGGGGTGTCCATTGTTGCTGTCACTAGCAATGCGCCTTTGTCCCCATACCCAGGTCCACTTGAGGCTAAATTTTCCACAGGAGAGAAGCCACGAAGGGAAAGGGAAGGCACATGGTAGAGGGTGGCGGGGGGGGGGGCACGCTTTTGTGATTTGCTGATGCAAAGTCCTACGTGTGTGTCTGTATGTCCAGGGAGCGGGTAAGCCATGTTGGGTGGAACAGAGCGCCCCTGACCGTCACTGCCAGGGTGGCTGGGCTCACCTTTTATTGGGCCTTTGTCTCTACCTGGGCCACGGTGCTGGCTGCAGTCCTTTGAATCTCCCCGTCCATTCATTTCTGCTGGCTGCTGGACAGCCCAGGGCACCTTTGTTCTTTCTTGGATCCTCCATCCCTGGTCTCAGCAGGTGACATCACTTCGTGTCTCACTGAGAGTGGAGAAGTGACAGAGAGGCTCTCGGTCTCCCCACCGTGCCACCTGCCGCCTGCACTGGGCCTGGCTCCTCTGCCTCCTCCCAGGCCAGGCCACTCCTCCTCTCCATGCAACAGAGCCTTTATTTATTTATTTGTCTCTTTGAGACAGGGTCTCGCTGTGCAGTTCAGGCTGCCCTTGAGCTCACTTTGTAGCTCAGGCTGGTCTCAGGGTCACAATAATCCTCCTGCCTCAGCCTCCCAAATGCTGGGATTACAGGTGTGTGCACCACCATGCCTGGCACAACTGAATCTTTAAAATCGTGTATGATTGGGACATGATGGGCACTCCACCAAATCACCCTTTAAAGTGTACAGGTTGGCATATTCGCAGTTGTGTGACCCTCAGCACTCCCTAATTCCAGAACATTTTCATCATCTCCAGCTCATCAGTAGTCATTTCCCATTCTCCCTCCTGGCGACCACTGCTCTCTCTCTAATCTTGTCTCCACACCTGCACCTTCCCAGACATTTCATATAAAAAAAAGCAGTATTTTTTTTTCTTTTTTTGGTACCAGGAATGGGACTCAGGACCTTGTGCTTGCCAGGCTGGTGCCTGTGCCACTGAACTATATCCCCGGCCCAAGACATTCCAAATAAAGGCAATCACACATGAGCTCTTTTGTGACTGACTTTTTCATTTGGAACATGGTTCTCAAAACTTATCCACGTTATAGCATGAATCGGTACTTAAATCCTTTTGATGGCTGAATAATATTCCACTGTATGGATGGATATGGAACACTGTAATCCAACAGTAGATGGATATTTGGGTTTAATCTGTTGGTAGATGGATACTTTGGAGCATTATGAAGAATGCCACAGTGAGTATTCATGTACAAGTTTTGTTACCAGACCAGGCCTGTTTTGCCTGCTGCACCCATGACTGAAACTCTGAAGAAGAAGAATTTTACTATGAGGCAGCCAAGCATGAGGAGATGAAGCCCCAAGTCTTAGATCCTTCCCTGCGTCACAACCTGGGGATGTTTACAGGCTGAGGTATGGGAGAGGTGATTGGCTGACCTCCGTGTCAGCTGTGATGTAGAGTCAGCTAATGGCAAGTAACATTGAGCAGGTGAAATGGGTCAACTCTAGGAAAGCTGGGGCTAAGGGGAGGGAAAATGGCTCAGAAAGTAAGCAGGTAGTTTGTTCAAGTTTTCCCTCCACTGCAGTTTTTGTGCAGATATCTGCTTTTATCTTTCTCGTCTGGTCCGAGGAGTGGGATTACCAGGTAGGTCCTCTGGTTCTTTGTGTTTAACTCTTTAAGGAGCTGCCACACTGTCCTCCAAGCGGCGGCCCCCCTTGCCGGTCCCATCAGCAGGGCGCAACATTCCGGTCTTTGCCCACCCTCACCAGCACCTGTTATTATCTGCTTTCTGATTGCAGCCCGCCCAGTGGCCTGCACATGGGACGCGCAGTCCCATCTCCTCACCTGCGTGCACTTAGAGCTCTCGTTTTTCTCCCTCGGGTCTGCTTCACTACATTGTCCTCTCTCTCCCCCAGTTCCCCCTTGGCCAGCAAGCAGGCTCTTATTTCCCCACCTTAAGAAAACACAAATGAAGGGCTGGGGATATAGCTCAGTGGAATAAGCGCTTGCCTAGCAAGCGCAGGGTCCTGAGTTCGATCCCCAGTACCGCAAAAAAAAAAAAAAAAAGAAAACACAAATGAAACAGACTTCTTTTAACTTGGCTCCAGTTCCCTCCCCATGTCCCTCTGATAGCAAAAGTCCACGAAGGAGTTTTCCCAACTTCTCTTCTGTCAGCTTGCTTGAACGCACTGTTGTCAGGTGTCTGTCCCCATACCGGCACCGCAGTTTTTCAAGGTCACACCTGTGACACCAGGAGGCCTTGCGCTGGAGCAGCAGTCTTTCCCACAGGTAACCGCTTCCTTCCCTTTCTGACCTGGGCTCCAGGCTGTGCCCTCAGTTGCCCTCCTTCTGGAGCTCTCCTGCTGACTTCCTTTGCTGTTCCTTGGCAACATCCTGACTTTGCAATGTCTGAGGGCTCTAGGGCTGTCCTTCTACCCTCAGGGTCTTGGGGCGCTGTATGTTCCTATGACTTTAAGTGTCCCACACTGCTGATGACCCTTGGGCTGTGGCTCCTAGCAGGGCCTCTCCCCTGAGTTGCAGACTCTTCTCCTTGGCACCCCCCTCCCTGAGTGTTGAGGGGCAACTTGGAGCTGGCAGATCTCCAGGGGGAGTCCCGAGTCCCCCCACTGAGCTGCAATTCAGAGTCTCACACGCGCTTCTGTAGCTGAGGCCTGGTGGTGCTCCTGGACCCTCACACCCAGGAAGCCCTGTCCCTTTGCACCCAAGGGCCACACAAGCTTCCTCTCCCGCTTGGAGGTTGCAGTGCCTCTGACTGGCATCCCTGCTTCCACCTTCGACCCCAGAGTCTGTTTTCAACACAGAGTGGAGAGCTTTTTAAAATTCGAGCCAGTAGCAGTGTTCCTCTGTGCAGAGCCTGGCAGTGAAGCCCCTTTTCATGGAGGCAAAGTCCTTGAGGTCATGTGCAGGATGTGGTCTCACCCTTGCCCCTTGCCACCCTCCACGGGCTCCTCACTGGCCCCTCGCTGGCCCCCAGAGCTATCAGGCCTCTGAACTTCCCAGTTTCATGACCTGGGTTAATTAGCTCAAATCTGCAGGACTCTGTGCTCAAATTCCTTCAGGCTTTTCTCAGATGTCACCACCCAGGTGAGGCCATGTTTGGCCCCTGTGCAGAGTCCCAGCCTCCTTCCCCCTTCCTATTTCATTTTCCTCGGTGCCTGTGCAGTGTTTGTTGTGCTCACTGGCCTTGCTTAGTGCCCATTTTCCAAGGGCAAGCTCTGTAAGGGCGGGACAGGGCAGGGCTTTCTGTCTGTTTTGTTCACTGTTGGATACCCAACCGCTCAAATACTGCCTGCTGCATAGTACAGTAGGTGTGGAATAAATGTTTGCTGGATGAATTGGATGGAGCTCTGTATCAGACAGCTTGCCTCACTTGTGCAAGGCCCTGGATTTAATCGCTGGACTCTGAAACAAACAATCCCCCAAACACAGGCTAGGGATGTTACTCAATGCCAGAGTGCACGCTTAGCATGTGCAAGGTCTGAGTTCAATTCCCATCATTGCAAAAAGAAAGAATCTGGCATGGTGGTGCACACCTGTAATCCTAGCTACTGGGAGGCTGAAGCAGGAAGACCACAAATTCTAGATCACCTGGGGCAACTTAGCGAGATCCTATCTTAAAATGAAATAAAGGGCCAGGAATGTAACTCAGTGTTCCCCAGATAAAATCTCTGGTACTACAGAGACCAATACCAAGACTAAGACAAAAATAAAAACCAAACCAAACCAAAGCAAGCCAAAGCAAAGCAAAGAAAAGCAAAGCAAAGCAAAGCAAAGCAAAGCAAAGCAAACCAAACCAAACCAATATCCCAAACCAGAGCCGCATAAAACCCAAACAATAACAACAGAACCTACTCAATGACAACAGCCGTAAGTCTGATGCCTACTTTGCACTGTGCCCCCATGGCTATGCTGCAGTTGGCCAGCAGATGGCACTGTGGCTACAGAAATGGCAGGCTCTTGGCTTGCGGCCACTGTCCTCAGAAATCCACCCTGCTAGAATGCTTCTGCTTCAGAGGTGAGCTGCTGGGATGTGCATGTGACAGTGTACATGCCTCCCAGGTCAGCCTGCTGCCCGAGTTTCATCTTCTGGCAGGACTCTAGAGAACCTGGAGTTACTTCCAGGTTGGTGAGGTGTCCAGGTGACTGTGATGTCTGGACCAGGCAGTCAGCCTTCGCAATTGTTCAGGGAGCCCTGGGACAGCTGCCTCTGTTCTCAGCCATGGGTCCTGTCCTGTCATCCCACAGCAGCCTGGAGCCCTCTGCTGTGTCTGCTCTGTGCCCCCTCAGCAGCCTGGGGCATGCATGGGGTAGGACCCTTCTCTCCCTCCTGTGGTGGTGAGGAGAGCTGAGAACCCCCCTCTGCTTCTCTGTGCTGCCTGTGGTCAGCATATGGATGAACAGGTGAGGACTTGGAGCCCATGGCAGGGCCCATTCCTGGCTCTGCCACTGGCCAGTGAGCTGCTCCTCCCATCTGCTGCTGGGCCAGAATGGAGCAGGGGCCTGTGGGACGTGCAGGCTCCCACAGTGGAGGCTGCTGTGTGAAGACTGAGCAGGAGCAGAGATAAGACCAGAAATGTCCCTTGCTTGTTTGCTCACTCAAACATCTGTGTAATGTGCCTCCCCGCCATATCCAGTGCCATACAGGGACTTGGGGACTGTGGGCACCAGAGACTTTATTCCTGCACTAAAGAGGCTGTGAATTAATGGAAGAGACAGGACCAAACCTACATGAAACAGAGTTAAATAATACATAGGAGACAAAGTACAAGAGATGTCAGCGGGATTCATGATGAATGGCCCAGTGGTCAGGACAGACGGGAAATGCTGTGAGTTGACAGGGGAGTTTGTAGGGCTCAGGGCGGCCATGCAGGCTTTGGGGAGGGAAGGCATGGCTGTGTCTGTGTAGGAGCCAGCTGCACCCCTGCACCTCCACCCCCTCCATCAGCACCCATGGCCTAGGCCTGGGCTGGATTCCAGAGGCTGCTCCTGATGAATCTGTGGCTCAGGGTGGAAAAGAAGGACCAGCTGGAGGAGTTCCACCGCCTGCCTGGGCAGTGTCTGGAATCCACTGAGGCCTCCTGCAGTCTGACATGGTTCTTGCCAAGGGAGTGGTCCCAAAGATGGTTCTGGGTCCATGCACAGAGAGCAGAGCATGAGCCAAGGACACATTGGTCCCACTGAGGATGTTGGGGAAGGGCTAGGACCATCAGAGGGGTGTTCCTCCCCTAGGGGGTCAGGGCACTTGAGAACCTGGAGCTGATGCCCCCCTTCAGGACCCCAGGGTGAGGAGTGTAATGGGGGACGTCAGACCTGCCCTAATGTCACATTTAAGAAATGTAAAACTGCCCTAAAACTGTGAAAGCACTGTGAGCTCCATCTCCTGGTGAGACTCTACTGCCACCTCTGAGAAACTGGCCTCCTGCTCCCTGTTATCCTGAGGCAAAAGCTTCCAGAGTCTTGGGGTTGCCATAGGGTGAGTGTGGGGGAAGGTAGGGGTAGCCGTAGCTTCACCTGGCCTTTCCTCCTTTCAAAATCTGAGGCTGCCACCACCCCGTCAATATCAGAGTGGTACCCAGGGCAGCCACCTCCCTATGCCCATCTTAGGCTGGGGCTTCCGCCTTTCTCCCCAAGTCCCATCTTACCCTGGCTCTCTGGTGCTGCTTGAGTAAGAGCTCTAAGCCTCAGAAAAGGACCCAGAAGCCCAGGTGCTCACAGGTGCCCCTTCCACCGCTCATCCTGCAGCAGCTGGCCTGTGGGACCTCTGTTTGCCAGGGAAGCTGCCATATTGGGTGGTCCCCTGCCAGGCAATGGCCAGTGGCGCTGGTCCCAGAGAGCTGCCGGCCTCTCCTTCCCTGCCTTGGCTCTGTGCTGCTGCCCTGCCCACAGCCTTGCTCAGCTGTCTGCCTGGCATGGAGGACGCCTGCCAGCTCCTTTGGTTGGGTCCTTGGGCTGGGACAGTCTGTCTGCCCCACCACACCCCTCCCCCATGGTGCAGAGTGAAGCAAGCGCTCACTTAGATTAATTAATCTGCTGCCCAGCCTGCTCCTCCAACTTATCTTTTATTCATGGACAAGCGGCGTTCTCTGCTTTACCAGGATGCGGGCATCAATATTTCATCTTGCTTAGCCTGCCAGCGCCCATCTCTCTCCCTCTTGCTTTCCACTGGCTCTAGGACCCAGAGGCTGGGCGTGCTGGCCAACCTGCAGACCTGGGATGCTGGACTGCCTCCTTGGGTCCCTGACCTGTCCTCCGTGCTATCTATTGCTGGCAGAGCGGGGCTCAACCGGGTGTCTTTCTGAGTAAGTGAGGTGGAGAGGAAGGGCTTCGGGGCACGGTCCCAGGGTCCCAGCAGGGCTGAACTCACTGGGGCGGGCTGGGGCTGGCACATTTATGCCAAGTTGTCATGACAGAGAGGATGGTCGCAGCCCAGGCCCTGGCATGGACCAGGTACTCATTTTTCTTCCCCCGGTAGACCAGATGTCTAGCTCACTTCTGGTCCATGCGCCTAAATACTGAAGTATGGCAGCTGGCAGGATCAAGGCCACCTCACCCTTCTCACCTTACATGCCCACAGACCCTCAGACCTCCTGGGCTGTGCTCAGGACCCGAGGGCCGGACTGCATGTCTGGAGGGGCTCCTGGGCTTCAGCAGCCTCCTGGAGGGACACAAAGCCCTAAAATGTAGAATCATATACGATGTCTGAGTGTGGGGATGTGGTGTGAAGGGGTAGAGTGTAAATGTGTGTGTTGTGCACGTGTGAGGCTGGAGTGGGAGAGAGAATGGGAGTTTTTCTAGGGGGAGGGTCTCTAGTTTCCATCAGATTCTCAGCTGTGTCAATGAGCCATAAAAGGCCACAAACCACTGTGTTCTGGGCAGGTCTGATCTGTTTTTGATATGGGAGGAGAATCAATGGGTTACCTTAGCCCATTCCAAGGAGCCACCTATCTGGGGTATGTGTGAGTGTGGGCATCATGAGTGTACAAGTATGCACGTGTGTGCACGTGACAGAGGGTGCATGTGTTTGAGAAAGTGCCTGCTTGCCTGTGTGTGTGTGTGTGTGTGTGCGTGTGTGTGTGCACGCACGCGCATGTGGGCGTGCATGTGTCCTAAGTGGGTGCATCAGTGAAGGAACTGGTTGCTGTCCTGTGTGGAGGCCCTGCTGGTGTAAATGGCCCAGGATGGAGGTAGCGAGGCCCAGCTGGCCTGCAAGGGGCCAGGCACTATGGTCTAGGCCCTACTGGGTTAGTGGCATGAGGGGGCCAGCTGGCTAGGACTCAACTCCTGGGACCTGCTTTGGCCCTGGCTGCATGGAAGGTGGGACAGGGGCAACCCCTCCTCCCCAGTGCTGGTACCCAGTATGGAGGCCTCAGCCCCACATGACAGCTGCTCCCTGCTCTGCTTCGGGAAAGCCCAGTATTTATCATGCCTGCTGCAAGCCACAGACCAGTCGCTGCTCAGCACTGCACTGCCCCTGCCCAGGCCTGTGCTCAGCTCAGGGGCACCAGCTGTCCCGCCAGACATGGGACATGGCCCCTGAAACACCGAGCTTGTCCTTCTTCTGCAGGCCAGTGCCTGCACACTCCCTTGCCCCTTCAAGTGTCTGCTGAAAGGTCACCTCTTGCATGAGGCTCATACCCACCCCTCTTCAGTATCTTTTATTTCCCTCCACATATGCTCTGTCTTCTAATACCCAGGCTCATCAGCCGCCTGTGTTTATTGTACACTGTTTGTCCGCTGCCAACACAGTGAAAGTTCCCTGAGGACAAGAGTTCTATGTTTTGTTTATCAATTTGTTTGTAGCAGTGCTTGCTAAAGATGTGTGCAATAAATATTGTAGAGTAAATGAATGAATGAATGAATGAATGAATGAATTGGCTACCACATTCCTCAATGGCCTCTTTAGGACAATTCGTGGATGTTTTTTGCTCAGGTTTAAGTGCCAGAAGACCCTTAGCCTGTTTGAAAAACTGATGTTCACCCATGCCTTTATTTGATATATTTATTGAGCACCTATTGTGTGCCAGGCTCTGTTGTAGGTGCTGCAGAGACTATAATGAACAAAGCTAGCAAACTTGCTTGTTTTCTAACAAGTGTCTGCCTCCTGGATCCTGAGAATCTTGTCCTGTTTTCCTTTCTGCTTTGGCTGCCCCTCTGCCCAGAGCTAATTTAGCGAAATTTTCTGAGTATGAAAATCTCCCTTCTGATCTCACCTCATTATCCTACTTTTCTTCTCTGGGTCTCTTGATTTTTTTTTTTTTTAATAAGAAAGGGACATTCTAACACAGCAGAGTGTCCAGTGACCCGACCCAGGACCCTGGGGAGCTGCTTGGTATGGAGCCCTGAAGACATGGTATGTCTTCGTCTCTCCCTGAAATCTCTCTGGGTCACTGTCTCTGGCCCTTGCTTGTGTCTCTGGAGCTCTGCCACCCGCTCCCTTTTGCTCTTCACGGACCTGCTTTCTGGCTCACATCGCTGCTGCTGAGGCCCTGTTGCTCTAGTGCTTGGGTGAAATCACCCAGTAGATATTTAATCTTATGGTATTAGGTGTATTTTAAAATATTTCAAAATCTTTTGGCAGCAAAATGCGTGCAGATTACTGTTATAGATGAATGAGGGTGCAGGGGCACGCATGCGCGGGGGATATGGGTGCACATGGCTGGGGGTGTGGAGCATGTACAGGTGTGTGGTGAGGGGCAGGCTCTGGAGAGAGGGTCCCGAGAGGAGGCTGATGGTGGCGGGTGTCTTGCATTGGAGGGGATGCTCCCTTGCTGCTCTCTCCCTGGCAGCTCCCTCTGTTAAGAGAGTCACAGCCATTGCCTGGGGGGATGGGCTATTGTCCCCAGCCTGCTGTCTCCTGGTGACTTCCCCCTCCCCAGCCTCCTGCGGCCAGTGGCCACCATGGACTTCCTGGTCTCATTCTCAGGCAAAGTGAGACCTTTTTGTCCTTGGCTCCCTGTTACCATCACAGTGGCTAGGGTGACCCTTGTCGCCTGAAGTTTAGTGCCTTACTGGGGATGGGGGGCACCGAGGAAGCAGCAGTAATGGCGTGGAGGACTCCAGGGGAGACCAGGAGGCCCAGCGGAACCAGGTGGACTCACACGAAGCAGCTGTGGGTCCTAGGCGGCCTCACTCCTCTTGCCTGAAACCACATCTCCCTCCTTCGGCACCCGGGCCTTAAACCGTGGGGTCCAGACTGCTGGGGTGGGGCTGGGGTGTGGAAAGTACGGGGGGGGGGGGCGGGCTTTGGCCTGGGCGCCCCAGGGTTCTCAGTCTGGCCCTTTGCCCCTTTGTTCCTTGTCCCTTGGGCCCCAATATGGCCCCCGGTTTAGGAAGGAGTTGAGCGGCTACCTGGCCTCAGGCCTTTGAACAGGCTAGGTAGCTGCTCAGTGCCTCGGTTTCCCCACGTCCATAGTAGAGGTAGCAGCACCTACCTCAGAGCGCTACTGTAAGGGCTGGAAAACAGGGTGAAGAATGGAACAGGCCGCTTGCACATACTCAGCACTCAGTGTCAGCCGCGCAGCTATCATTTGGGTAACAATGACGTGGGGCTCCTCACCCACTCTTGCAGGTGAGGGACTGAGGCAGAGGAGAAGGGATTCTGAGCAGGGTCGGAACTTGGGTCTGACTGGCTTCCTCTTCAGGGAGTGGCCCTCAGCGACCTGCATGGGTCACCGTGGGCCTTGGCATGACGGGGTGATTGTGTGCTTTGCCCTTCCCTGAGACCTGGAGGCACCCAGAAGGGATGGGGGACATTCTTCAGGGGAGACAAAGGAACCCTTAGCTTTGCCCCAGCCTGGCCCTGCTCTCTTCAGCCATGGCCACCCCCTATCTGCTCTCCCTGCCAGCTCCGAGGCCTGGCCTCTGGGCTGGGAGGGGTCTGGGGTACAGCTTGTCTGCAGGATGGGACCTCGGTGCCATCCCAGCTCCCCAGGAATGGCCTTCTCTGGTTTGTTCAGGCCTCTGCAGGCCTCAGAAGAGATAAAACCTCGTCCAAGGAAGGGGATAAGCTTTAGACATGTTCTCATTTTTTACTAAGACTGTGAGAGCAAGAGAGGGAGAAAAAAAAAAAAAAGACGAGTAAAAAATAGCCCCGTCTTGGCTGAGCAGGGGAGAAAGCAATTTCCTTCTGAAATCTCTTTTTCTGATCCTGGAAAGATGCAATTGGAAAATGTCCTGGTGGCTCTCATTGGGAACTGGGGTGGCCAGGCCACCCCCAAGGCCTGGGAGGGGCGGGAACAAGGAGGGGCCAGAGGGGGAGGGGACTGAGGCTTCAGAGGTGGTTTTGGTCCCAGTCTCAAGGACAAGCAAGACAAGATGTGAGTGGCGCTGTCAAGGTAGAAGGAGGCTGAAGCACAAGGTGGTGGGGACTGAACAGAGAGGAAAAGAAGGCCTGAGATTTCAGTGGACAGGGATCCCCCAATAGCGGTTTCTGAGGCCAAGTCCAAGCCTGGTGGGGTGGAGACCCCTGCCCTGGAGTGCATGTCTTGGGAGACCCTAGGGACAGAGGCATGAGATTCCCAGGGGGCTGTGACTTCGTAGCCCTTTCCTGGAAGGGTACCTGGATACAATCAGCGGGTACCTTGGGGGCTTGATCAGAGCCTGCAAGAGAAGCATCAAGCTGGTGTGGGTGGTAAAGGGACACAGTCTAGCCTTGACACGTCAAGTTTTTTGCTTGTCTTCTGAGCAGTTTTTTAAGTTCCTCAGAACCCCTCCACAGCCCTGTAGCTTTCTCACTCTGACAGCCATGGTGTGACCAAGGAGTCCTGCTGGGGAGCGGTGTGACCCCCTCGGAGCAGGCAGGAATGGAGATTAAGACTCATAGGCACCGTAGGGTCCTCCCTGGGACTCATCCTTTCCTCCCATGGCCTGAAGCATCCTCCAACTGATCCACCCACCAGCCATGTCCACCGGCTTACCAACCAAACCATCACTGCACTAACCAGTCTACCAACCACCAGCCAACCTATTATTCTGCATCTTGCCATGCCACAAACCCAGCTACCTTTCAAGCAATGTGCTCACCATTTCGCCAACCAGATAACCCACCAATTAGCAACTTGCTAACCAACCAATTCACTAATCAATTTATTCCTCCCCCACCCTATCATCCCACAATGTAGCCTATCAACCAACTCACAAACCAACCCATTATGTTACTGTCCAATCACAAGATAGACACTACCCAGCAATATTAACAGAAAAGGTTTACTATAAAGAACTACTACCTACTGTAACAGGGGTTTACTTACCTTCTCTCCATAGAATGTAAGAATAGGGCTGAGGATGTGGCTGAATGGTAGAGTGCTTGTCAGCTTGCCCAGCATGAGCGAGATCCTAGGTTCCATTCGCAGCATCACACACACACACAAAGAGAAGAAAAAAATATAGGGAAAAAATACAGGAGCATGGCTGCCTGTATGCTGGGGAAGAGGCAGAACACTGGAGACAGGAATAAGCCTTGCAGGACCTCTCTGCCTCCCGCCCCCAGCACACCCGGGGTGAGATGAAAGTCTTGTTAGGGAAGGCCCAGTCAAGGCCCAGAGGTGGTGGGCAGTTTGCTGAGGGGCCATGCTGCTGGCAGGCAGGCTGCCTTCTGGGGTGCCAGAGGAGGCTGTGTGCTGCCTGCCCCTCACTGCCGGGGCTGGAAAGAAATCCTTTCATCCTGCAATGTCTCTTCAACCCCTCTGCTAACAAAGCCGAACAGAGTCAGGTCGCAAGGCCCAGGTCCCTTGTCACTGACTGGGCAGTGAAAAGTGGATTCAAAGCTGAGAGACTTCAGGTAACGACTGACCAATACCCATTACCCTCCACTCTGCCAACCCAGCCACCCTCCAACCAGCCTGCACCCACCAGCCAGCCCATCTGCCTGCGCAGAAGCCACATCAGCAACCTCATCCTCTCGGATGTCAGCCTGTTCCAGCTCTGTGCTCAGAGCAGCGAGGGGCACAGCAGTGGAAAGGGTGACCTCTGCCTGAAGGAGAGACCTATGGGAGTAACTTACTCCAAATCGGCAGCATACGCAACCTATGCCTACTGCCTGCTGCAGGTCAACAAGGACCTGTCACATAGGTGACATCCTTTACACCCCAAGGAGGAGGCAGGCAGCGTGTGGGTGGTGGGAGGTCACTGTGGCCTAATGGTATTGAGCATCTCCACGGAGGACATGTTATCCAGGCTTTGAAGAATGAGTTGAGTGGAAATTTAGATTTGGACAGGAGAAGGGAAGGCGAGCAGGCATTGAGGAGGACCAGACAGGGGAAGTCAGGCCCCTGAAGGGCTCTCTGTGCTGAGGGAACCTGTCACAGCAGCTCCTGGGGCTGCAGGCAGCGAGGGCCATCTTGTTATAGTTTGCTGTGGGGACGGACGCTGATCCTGCCATCGGTTCCATTCATACCACCAGGACAGGTTGCCCTCTATGGAACTGTTTTTCATCAAGGACTAAACTGGTGCAAAAATAAAAGCCCACCAGCATCAGCAGACATCTGAAGAAACTTCCAGTCCAGATTAACTTGAAGCTCAGGAACTCAGCTAGCCATAGATTAAAAGGAAGAGAGACTTGCATTCATCCCAGCTCACCGACATCTTGACCTGCACAGAGACAGAGAGAACTGTGATGACCTTTCCTAACCTTGAGCGTTCTCTCTGACAAGGTCCACCTGCTCCTAGCTTCCTATCAATGGCTCAAGTGCCATTAAGTATCTTGGAATAAAAAAATCTGAATTCAGGATCAATTGATGGAGATAGGTTCTCCAAACATTCACCGGCGAAGGTAATTAAATTCCAATAGGAGAAGTTGGAGCAGTTGGTGACGACCGGGTGGTGGGGGCAGTGTGCTGGCGCCGGGCTGCTGAGCAATGAAATCACAGGCGCATGCAGCCCAGAGCTGGCAGCGACACAAAGGAAATTGGAGCAGTCAAATATTTCCCTCCTCGTTGAGTTCCATTTACATGTTTATAATAGAGGTTCTTAAGGCCCTAATGAGAAGGCTGCTCATTGCAGGGAAGAGGATGATTAAGGCTCTGCCAGATGAGATCAGGGACAGGAACAAAGGCCTGTTAATTACTACACAGGGACAGGAGGAGAGCCAGGCCCGCTTGCCATCCCCCCAGAGCCTCCCCTGACTGGTATCTTCCTGTTCTCCCAGCTCACCTTTACCCCCAACCCAGGTGACTTCTGGGGAGAGAGTTGGCTAGATCCCCAGAGTAGATTCAGTGGCTCTGGGCCATTACAGCTCCTCTCCCAGGGCAATAATTTCAGGCTGTACCCGTGGGCATATGCAGATATTTCATCTGGAGTTGCCTTGCTCTGGGAAAGGGATCAGAGGAAGCCATGCTCCTAGACTGCTTGGCCACTCTCTGAGCCGCTAGGAGGCAGCTCATCTGAACTTCCAGGCCCTGGAATGGCCATGACAGTGATTTCCCTGCTTCAATGCAGGTCAAGACTTCAGTGAACCCATGGGGTGGATAATAAAACTCCTCTTTCCAGCCCTCAGGATGCCCAGGAGACATGGGTGTACCTGTGGAGATCCAAGCCAGAACTAGTGACTGACCATTCCTTTCCATACTGAGGCAGAAGGTTCTTGCCAAGTTGGCTTCAAAGTTCTTTAACAACCAGAGTTCATGGTATGCTGAAAGAAGTATAAAGTTTGGGCCAACAGACAAACCTGGATTCAAATCCCAGGTCAGTACAGGTGCCCTGTATCCTTTATTAACCTCTCTGGACACCAGGCTCTTCATCTGTAAATAAGATAATCTCATCTACTTCCCTGAGTTGGCTTGATGATTCAATGAGGAAGACTGACAAAGCCTGGCACATAGTAGGTGCTCAGTGTGTGATGATGGCCCTCTTCCCCTGCTTCTGTAGTGCTGCATCAATGTGCTGAAGCTGAAAACCTTGGAAGTCTTCATGACCCACGCGGGCATGGAGATGGTGTGTTCAGTATTTAGTGTCCTCAGACAGGTTTCAGCTCCTAGCTCCTCTTTTGTGAAAAAAGTATCTTGGAATATGCAGGAGGAAGGGCCTGGGATGGGGGCACTCCCTGCCTACTCTTCAGGACTCAGGAGATGAAGGGAAGATGAGAGAAGTCACAGGCTTAGTAGCGCCCTAACTTTCCCATGGGGAAGGGGGAGTCAGGAATAGGAGGTGATATGCAAAGCAGGGTGAATCTGGCAGTAAGAGTGAAATGTGAACATTGTTAGGAAAATGACCATCTTGTAAAGGTCCAGACCAGAGGTTCCTCAATCAGAACCCAAGCTTAGACTCCCTGGGGAATAGGGTGTCATCTTGGTTCTTTCAGGGGTGAGTCTGGGGAGAATAGGATCGGTGGCCGTGTTGTCATGAAAGCAGCTGGGGATCTCAGCAGCTTCTTTGCTCACCAAAGCGCTTTCCTAGGAGCTGTCCGTGGTGCTGGTCCAGATCCCACGCAGCACAGCCAGGCTGGTCCTTCCTGCCCTCTCCACCAGCCACTTGTCTGTCAGGTTCATCACCAGGCAGCACCAGCCCACAGCCCTGATCCCTGCTGAAAATCGCAGTACACTTGGACAAACCAAGGCTGAGGATGAGTTTTAGCTCCAGGCACAGTGCAAACAATTTGTAGTCTAATCTGCCTGTATTCTAGTGCATTTTAAGCAGAACTCTAATCAGAACTCACATTTGATCCCAAGGCCTCATGCCTGCCTTAATCACCACCATCATCTCGAGCCTCAGTCCTAGGATTGAGCTAAATCTGAACTCTCAGCCAAACCTCTGACAGGCTTGGGTTAATGTCAGCATGGCTTAGCATTCTCACAAGAGGGAAAGTCTGGAGAGGATGTCACAATAATTTTCCAAAGGTAAATGGTTGAGGGGAGGCAGGGACTACTTTGCACTCTGCCAATTGTTCTCCACCAGTATTGTGTTGCTGATTCCTGCCTCCAGGACCGATGGGCCATTGTGGATGCTGGTGTATGGGGAAGGTAAGGAGAGAAGGCGGGTGCCACCCATATCTTTTATGTGCTCGTGCTGAGGAGTCCTGGGTAGTTCAGGAAGTATTGAGCACTGCCAGGCCCCACACAGACCTTAACACTTCCTGAGCTGGGTGAGAAAGTTCCAGTCAAGAGGTTAGGTGCCTTGCCTGAGGTGGATATAGGTGGAAGGGGAAGGAACCCAACACAGCCATCTGGCTGCAAGTCCTAGGAACAGGAGGGTTAGGCGGGGAAGACTTCCCTACAGGAGAGGAGTTTCTTTTTTTTTTTTTTTTTTTTTTGTGGTACTGGGGATCGAACTCAGGACCCTGCGCTTGCTAGGCAAGCGCTTATTCCACTGAGCTATATCCCCAGCCCCTAGGAGGGGAGTTTCAGCTGAGGGACAAAGTGTCAGAGGGCTGGGCTGGGCCTGAGGCAGAAGCTGGAGAAAGAGTGTGGCTGAGGCCGAGGACAAGATGGAGATGGCTGCTGCGGGCTGGGTGAGACTTTGCCTCTGTCCCAGGCCAAGCACTGGGGAATGGCCAGAGAGGGCAGGGAACTTGAAAAGGGGAATATCTGTTCTTCCCTCCTGGGGTTGATTCCCTGGGGTTTATTCTTTTATGAGATGGGGGTTGGGAGAACGGCAGCAGAAAATGTGTGGCATTCCTGGGGGTGCATGGTAAGCCCAGGTGTCTCTTTGACTGACCCTGTCTTCTCCACTCCCTTCTTTGACCCCTTCCTCTGTTCTCACAGCTACCATCCCAGTCTAGGTCCCCTGTTCTCCTTTTTTGGGGTATTTCCTCATCCAGTCATCGAACCAACCTAGGGTGGCAGCAGATTTCCATTCTCACAGCCACAGACCTTCTCAAGATCCTCGCACGGACTCTCCTCCCCTAGCACGTGGGCTGCGTCTTCTTTCCTAAAAAATGTCTCCCAATCCTTCTCCTTGCCTTTCTGGCTCAACTGTGGTTGGGGTGAATGTGTAATATGTCCAAGCTGAGATGCTACTGAAACTAAGGGGGTCACTATGAATGATTATGCAGGGACAGCAGGGCACAGCACCAGGATGCCCTCGGTGGACCCCTGAGGCTTCCCCTCAGCTCCTTGAGAGCCTGCCAACTGCTGGCTTGGGTCCTCCAACAGCTTCCTGGGCCTGGAATGAGAGGATAAGGAGAAGAGCCCAGCCCAGCTTCTGCTTCCTGCCCTGTGCCCTTGACCATGGCACCTCTCCTGTCTGCTTGACTCCATGTGGAGTGGGATGATCACCAGTGAGACAGCGAATGACAAACACACACACTACATATGTGTGTCCCCTGGAGTTATTGTTCCCCTTTCCTGCCCAAATTTTGAGTCCAATTACTTACATTTAATTCTTTTCCCCCATGGAACCTTCTTTCCCAGCAGTGTGCATCCCTGCACCCAGTACCACCTACTCCTTCCCCATGTCAGTCACTGTCACCCAGTTCCAAGCAGGAGAGGTGGCATCTTTCTTCTCTGCCAGCCTTCACACAGCCTTGGGCACCCAGAGGAATTTTATCATAATGATCCCATGTGTGTAGAATCCATCTGTAGGCCAATGGTTCTCAAACTTAAGCATGTATCAGAATTGCCTGGTGGGATTGTTAAAACCCAAGTTACTGGCCCCAACTCCAGGTTCTGACTTAATAAATAAGAGTGGGGGCCCTGAGACTTTGCATTTCTAACAAGTTCTTAGGTGAGGCCGATGCTGCTGGTCTCAGGATCACACTTTGAGAACCACTGTTGTTCTCAGAAAAAAGCCTTTCTTGCCCTTCTGATCTAAGGGGGCCGAGGAGAAAAGCTGCTCTCATCAGAGAGATGGGAGATGGGATCAACACTCAGACCTCCTGGAAGAAAGAGCCCCTCACTCCTACCTCAGCCATACCCTCAACCTGGGCTGCAGCATTCAAGTTTAATCTTCATGGAGCAGTTAGAGAAACGGAGCCAAGGAGGGCGGGAGCTGGGGTGGCGGCTGCATATTTCCTGCTGTTCCTGGTTTTGAAGGTCCTGGGAAGGCAGGCGCCAGCAGGGCAGCTGATGACAGCTTCCTTGTAGTAAGCATGAGGAGAGATGCACCCTGCTAGGGCTCCAGAGGGCTGGAGCATGAGCTGGACAGGGAGGGGTGGGGGAAGCGAGGGCAGGGAGATGGGGAGTATCCCAGAACTGGGGCCTCCTGGGACTCATCCCCTTCTCTCCAGCATGTGGTGCTGGTGGTGATTCCTCCATGTCTGGAGGATTTTCTCCTGCTGCTTCTAAGGGCCTGCCTCTGTGCCTAAGGGCACCTCTGGGATGTCCCTCTTTCTCTAAGAAGCATCTCAATACCTGCAGAAGTGTGAAGCTCTGGGGTTCTTGAAATTGCCCCCAGCTGAGCCCTGGTGGCATCAGGAGCCTCTAAATTGCAATTGAAATGAACAGTAACTGTTCATTTCTGTTTGGCCTCACATCTTCTTCCTGCTCCACCCCCACCCCAACTTCCTACCAGCGAGGCCATGGCCATTTCTAAAAGCTTATAATTGAGGATTTGGATGGAATCTCTTAACTTTCCAAAAGAGTCCTCCTTTCTCTTAGTTTAGGGCCATGGGCCCAGGCTCAGCACAACCCTGATGTAGGAATTTAGCATCTGAGACCCACGGTGATGGAGGGTGAAGGAGCAAGGATTTTGCTCAGAGACAAAGTTGGCCTGGGGATCCTGTCTGGGGCCAGAGTGGGCTGTGTGTGCACATGCTCAGTGCCTCCTGTTCACCGAGCCCGAGTTGGCTGTAGTGACAGACTCACCCCTTCTGGGCTCAGCAGGGACCTACACCACCCTCTGAGGGATCCTGGCACCATTTGGAACCTGTACCCACGTTTTCTTGCTCATAGACACCATATTCTCAGTCCAAGACTGTGCAGAGCACTTTTTGGATAGAAGTCACACAGCCACAGCTGTGCTCTGAGTTGCCCCAGCCCTGCCCCATGTCTCTGGTTGCGTTTGCCCTCCAAATGACATTTGTACCCATAGAGTGGACAGAGCCCTGGGAGGCAGGAAGGGAGGGCGCCATGCACCTTGCTTTCAGTCAGACATATCCAGGTTACTATCCTGCCCAGTTTCTAAGGGCTAGACCTTGGTCAGGTCATTTGGTCCTTCAGCATCTGGGCTTCTGTATCCTGAGGACAGAGATAATGATACTGATTTCACAGGGCACCTAGCACAGTGCCTAGCATCTGTAAGCACCCAGTAATGGCGCATGCCAGACCCTGACCTCGTCCATGCAAGGTCTGTGTGGGGCCTCACCCCACCCAGGGCATCTTTCCTCCAACCCACTCCAGGTGGAACCAAGGGACAGGCCTGGAGCCCCTCCCTCTAAGCAACGGGAGGGAGCAGTCAATCCTGATTAGCTCCACTGGGCTCCCTCGTAACCTTTTCATTAGGAAATTATGTTTAATAGAAATTGTTCTGACACCTCTCAGGAGCGTTTCCCTGTAATTCATTACTGTGGGGAGGGGCCAGGTGGCTGAGTGCTCTGGGTCCCAGTTCCTTGGGGGTGGGGCCCCTCCTCTCTCCTCTTCCTCCCTAGTCCAGCCCTTGCAGCATGGGTAGAAGAGACAAAGGACAGAGATGTTTCCTCTTGGCATCCCCATAGAGCAGCGGGCCAGCTGCTGGAGCACATCTGGATGGGCCTATCCTGCTCTCAGCACCCTCCCCTAGGCCTGACTTGGACTACCCAGCTGTCGCCGGTGGTGCTCATGAGTTGGTGGCATTCCCAATTTTGTGTTCTGCTCACACTGTCTCTAAACATAGGGAGGAGGGCAATGTCCCCAGCGGCTATGGCGCAGGATCAGTCTGGGTGTGCTCTCTGCAAAAGAGAGGCCGTGGAACCCTCTCCTCTCCAGAAGCCTTACTGGGTAGATCCCACCTCGGTTGCTCCTGCTGGACTTTTCTCCCCGCCGCAGCCAGGCCAGAGGGTGGTGGGAAGAGAGGAGGGAAGCACCTGTTAGAGTGCCTGCCAGGTCTGCATCCCCCTGCTGGGGCGGGGCTGAGGAAGACAGAGATCTGATGGGGTCTTTCTTCTTTTTCATCTGTCTGGGGCCTTTGGATTTGCCTCCCAGCACCTCCCTGTCCCTGCTCTACCTCTGGACAGTCCTGTGGCAGCCAGAGGTAGCTGCAGGTGCTGAGGGCCGGTGGAGACTCACTTCACCATCCCTGTCTGTCCCTTTCCTGAAGATCTTATATATGGTTAACGGCAAAGTATACAAAGTATGTTTCCTGCAGCCCTCCTGGTGGGTCCCAGGCTTCTGCTGGGAATGCTGGTGCCTTGGATTTTCTGCTTGTGAAGGAGCTGGGCCTCTTAACCTGTAAGAGGGTAGAGGGAGCATGGTGTCCAGAACAGTGCTTACTTCCTGGTGCTTTGAGGTCTGGGCCAGCCCTGATGCCCCCGTGTGACATTCTCACCCAACAACTGGTGAGACCCCTTTACCACCCAGCGTCTGAAATTAGCAGCAGCCTAATCTTTCCCTGCCATATCACTCAGTGGTGTAATTGTGCAGAAAAAATGTATTAAAATGCAAAACACTCAATTGTACTTCTTTATGTTAAATCCCTTCTTCTCTCTATCTCCTTTTTAATTTTTACAAGGTTTTTTCTCTCTCCCCCTTATACAGAAGAGAGCTAGGCAGGCAGGGAATCATTTCAACTCCTCTATAAATCTCCAAAATGAATACTTAAATTTGGGGAAAAATACATTCTTACACCTTTAATTTCCCTGCTATGAAGTGTAATGAAAAAGCCTGATTATTTTTAATTCTTCCCTTTAATAATTCAGTGGCGGGGTGATTTAAGACTAGGATTCATAATTACCTTTCTGCTTTCTTGGCAAATGGAGTTTTAATAGAAATGAGAGCTCTGGTGACTGAAACGGATGGCAACAGGTCGCTGGGGGTCAGGTCTGACATCAACTGGTGGAGTGTCCCTAGGGTCTGTAAAATGTGAGGTCTGGACCGGACACTGGGCCCAGATGGATGGTGGGGAAAGTGCAAAGCTTGCATTACTGGAAACTAGCTGCCAAAATAGTAAGGGGGAAGTCAGTGCGGGTGTTGAGGGACCTATGTATCCTGGAAGGCACACATGTGTGAAAAATGGCCATCAGAAAAGTCTTGATTTGCAATAATGAATAATAACCATAATATTAAGGGTAGGAATTACCATTAATCAAGCAAATACTATGTGCCAAGCATAGCGCTAGGTGCTTCAAGGCTGTTCTCTCTCCTGCCCCTCATAATGATCTATTCTGCACACAGGGAAACCAAGGCTTGGAGAGGACTAGACAAGCCAAAGCCAAGGACAATGGCAGAGCTGGGGTGTGAGCTCTGTTGTGTCCAACTCTAAAGCCATCGCTACCCTCTGCTGACTGAGACCCCAAGCACTGCCTGGAGTTCATCACCCAGACAGCATGCCTGCCCCTGTGGGACTCAGATCCAGGCAGACTCGCCCGGTGATCATGGGAGATGCACGCAGGGTGCCCTGGGCTGGGTGGTCGGGGTTCTGAGCCCTTCTACTGCTCTGCTGCCCATCAGCTTGCAGACCCTGGGATATCGCTTGTGTGGGACTCAGTTTCCTTCTGTATAATAAACACCAACTTGGCTAGGTCAAACAACTGTAAGGAGCTTCAAATGTGAAAATATGGGGTGCAAAATGCTTATAAATCCTGAATTGCTCTATCATTATTTGATAGAAGACTTAAAATAGATCTGTTTCTATCCTTCCCCACAGCCCCTTTTTCCTGCTGCCTGCATTTCCAGACTTCCTACAAAAACCCAGTTCAGACTACCTCCTCCTCCAGGAAGCTTCCTGGATTGACTTCTTTCAAGGTACATTGTTTCAACTGCTTTTTGCTTTGTATTTCACATTCGTTTGAGACCTAAATTCTTTGGCAGAGCACAGGTATATGCATCTGTGCCTCCTAGAGACTGTTACATCGTAGAGTAGGGCTTTTATACCCTACCCATCAGTTTTGAAAACTCAGACCTCTACATTTTGGCTGTAATGCATCAATAGCGCAGGCTCACTGCCTGCATGGAGACGGAGATGCTGAAAACCTATCGATAATCCCAAAGCAAGAAACAGTGGTACCGGACTGCTGAGGTGTGAAGGGAAACACCATGCAGATGTGTGTGAATGGATGAGCGCACACACGCACCATGTTCCATAACTGCGCCTGTCGCCTGAGCTTGTTTACAGGGGACACGGTATCTAGTATTTATTTTATAGTTTATCAAGTGCTTCCCCATATGTTATATGATATGGTTCTCTCCATAGCTTCCACTAGGTAAGTGGCAGTGGTTGGAGGGTCTCTGTCCTTGCTCAGAGCAGGACAGGGTCCAACTTTGCATGCCACCCCTACCAGCCATGGGGACCCCAGGCCTTCTGCCGCCTAAACCATGGCTCTCTCTGGACAAAGCAGGAGCTCCCATGGCAGAGGGGGGAAGCTCTGGAGTGTGTGCCAGGGCGAGACCTCACTGAGTGGGAGAGGCGACTATATTTGGGGGGCTCAAGACCCCCAGAAGCACATGCCTGGAGCCGAGCCACCCGGAGTCCAGCAGGAATCCAAGCTGTGACAGAGCACACACATGGCCGGGTTTCACTGAAGACCTGGGAGCTGGGCTTCTTTCCTCTGGGTTCATGGCGTCCTTGGGGGCTGAGCAAGAAAGGAGAGGCTGGAACCTGAGGACGGGGTCCTGAGGACCTCTGCCCAACCTGGGAGCCCCTCCTCCCTCCCAATACCGCTCCCTGGAATGAGGCAGCAGCAGAGGGGCCCTCAGGAGCACTTGAGGCCTGATTGGGCCTAAGTGTCTCATAATGACTCCCATCAAATGTCAAGCCGCGGTGCTGCGGCTCCTGGGGCTGATTGCTCCCCCTGGGGGGGGTGCGGTGGGGGGAGTCTGATCCTGGATGCTTCTCCACTGTGGAGATCCCACCCTAGGCTGGTCTGCAAGGCAGCTCTTCCTGGCTGGGCTCTCCCTGCACACAGCTTGGGGCCCCTCCCTGCTGGGAACTGCCTCAGGGTGGAACTGCCAAGGTGGGTGGCAGGGGTAGGGCTGAGGCCAGCGCTGACTCCACCTCAAACCCTACCCTAGGCCAGGGTATTGCAATGGACAGAGGAAGAAGAAGCTCAACTGGCTCTTGCAGAAAAGGCCAGCTTCTTCAAGGTCCCGGGGAGCACAGGCCACCCTGAGACTGGATGACTATGAGAATAGCATTTAGGGTGTCTAAGGAGTCTCCGAGTTCACTCAGTGAGTCTGCTGGGCTTGGCCTGGCCTCAGAACTGGCTCTTTGTTAGCTCTGCTGAGTGCTGTTGTCACCGTGAGTGCTGCAGTTTGAATCTTAAATGTACCCCGGAGGCTCATATGCTTAAAGGCCTGGTCCCAGCCTGTGTGTTACTGGGAGGTGGTGGAACCCTTAAGTTGTGGGGCCTAGTTAGAGAAAGTTAGGTCACAGGGGTCCTGGTCTTGAGGGGGCTGTGGGGACCCCAGTCCTTTCTTGTCCCTCTCTTTGCTTCCTGGCCACTAGGAGGTGAACCTCCTCTGCTATTTATTCCTGCCCCAGTGTGCTATGTCACCACAGGTCCAAAGCAACAGAACCAAATAGCCATGTACTGCATTTTCTGAGATGGACCCAAAATCAACCTTTCTTTTCTTTAAGTTAATTTTCTCAGGTATTTTGTCAGAGTAACAGGAAGCTGACTAACACAGCAAGTCACAAGACAGGTAAGATTCTATAGGAGAAGAAACAGACTCCATTTCTTGCCGGGAGGAGCTGCAAACCCACATCACAAAGTAGTGTGAATATCAGGAGGGGAGGACTTGGAGAACAATATAGTTTGAAAATAGTTTGAGTGTCCCCTGAGGGTTCAGTTGCTGGAGGCTTCATCCCTAGGGTAAGACAGCAAGTGGACAAATGCTTATGAACTCTAAAGTGCTGTGCACATGTCCATTGCCAGAGTCACCAGCACCCTCCACAGCAGCGGGTTTACTGGGAAAAGCTGCTCTATTGTCTTGGGGACTCATGAATTTCATTCCTTTCTGGTAATAACTAATGCTAGTTTTTTATCATTAAATAAGTTCTTCTTTGGCTGAAGAAATATCAAAGAGTTTGCTGAGTTAGACTTGTGGCAGAGAAAGTTGTAGAAAAGAAGTTATTGTTCTCAGGTGCAGGAGGCTCAGGGCACTAAGCGTCACTCTCACTCTGAGTGTTTGAGCAAGTCCAGATCCAGCCAGCATCCCTCATCAGCTCCATGTCTCATGTGTAGATGTTAGTGCGTCTGACTCAGCCCTCATCCTGACTCCACTGGGTAGGTTCTTACTGTACACACAGAGATGCTGCACCTGTGACATGTGTGTGTGTGGATAGAATGGTGAATGCAAGTCTGCACAATTGGCAGTCATGTGTTTAGTGTCTGACTTGTGCCAGTTGAATGAAAGAGAATCATGGTTGTTAGACTTGTGATGGAGACTGAACACAGGTCTTCTGCTTCCAGGGCTGTTATTCTCCCTCCCTCATTGCCTGTGGGCCACTGAATTACAAGTCCACTGGGAGTAGAATAAACTGAAATGGCTATAAAGGCTGTGGGTAGCCTTCAGATTAGATGAACCAAGAACTCCTTGAACTCCTTGTAGTGAGTCACAGTCATCACAGTACTAAAAACTAATTTCATCAAGGACTGACCATGTGCCTGGTGCCATGTTAAACCTTTTGCAAACTACATCCCATTGTGAGATTGGCACCCAGAGGGTGAGGAGATGAGGTGGGCCTGAATGCAGGGGGTCTGACTCCACCTGGGAGAAGACTCCACCTGAGGCCTGACATTCATTGCTAAGACCACATCTGTTGCTTTCTGCCTTGGGCCTGCCCAGGCCCCTCTGGCAGGTGAGGAAGTGCACTGCTGGGGCATGGAAAAACGCACTGGCTTATCCATGGAAGGAGCAGCTGGGTTTCATACGTCTTCCCCAAGCAAAGAAGTGTGCAGAGAACAGGTGTATGAGTAGAACATGGCTGGCCAGGCTCTGATGTTCAAGGAATGATGCATCACTCAGATACCCAAGGCGTTAGCTCTCCCCGTGGGGGCTGCTCTCTGGTTGTTTATTATGCCCAAGGGTGTGAAATTGATTCCAGAAAGCTTGTCCATTTCCTCTGGCTCTTCCTGGAGAGGGTGTAGGATAGGAGTATGTGTTCAGGGACAGACTTGGGTTGGCAACACGTTCTGTAGGGGCATATTTTCCCAGCGGCCTTTGGAACATCCTCTGCATCAAGGATGGGGAGCTGTCCAGGGCCTCCTTGGGCCTCCTGGTGTGGGGTGGGTGGAAAAACTGAGATGGGGCCTGTTGGCAGAGAGGTGTTTGTGCAAAGTCACTTGTTAGAGAGGGATAGGACCCAGGCGGGGCTCAGAGGGCACATCTGTGGTATTTTAGGGGGCATTTTAATGGGATCATTCTCATGGGGACTGCAGGGCTTGGAGCCCAACCTAATGTCTCTAGAGAAGGCAAGGACAAGGTATGGGTCATTCTCTATGTACATTGCTCAGTCTGGAACCAGGTTTCTGTGAGTATTTTGATGTCAAATATGAAGATGGTGGCAATTATTATCAATAAATACTTAGCACCTGTTATCTTGTTATTCTCCTGGTTTCAAGTGAGACCTGAGATGTAATGAGAGAAAAGACATGGTCCAGCCCTACAGGAGCTCAGAACCGAGTGCGTGTGTGTCTGTGTGTTGGGGGTGGTGGTGGGAACTCACATAGAGGTTCATGCCCCTATGAAGTCTTCCAAAACAGGAGCATGAACAAAATGTTCAGGGGAGCTCAGGCAGGGGCCATGCGGTCTGGATCATCAGAATGAATGTCACTCAAAAGCACACTCCTTCAGCCAGTGCAATGGTCTGAATATGCACCCCCAGACCCAAATGCACAGTTAAAATCCTAAGCCCAAAGGTGATGGTATTTGGAGTGTGGACTTTGAGGGGTGATTAGAACATGACGGCAGGGTCCTCACAAATGTGGGTTAGTGCCTTTGTGAAAGAGAACTGAGGGAGGCCCTGCTCCTTCTGCCATGAGAGGACACAGCTAAAATTGCCATCTATGAACTCAAAAGCCTTCAGCAGGCACCAAATATGCTGGGATCTTGATCTTGGAATTCTCAGCCTTTGGAACTGTGTAAAATAAAGTTCTGTTGTTTATAAACTACTTGGTCTATCATATTTTGTTATAGCAGCTGGAGCAGACTAAGATAGTCAGGGTCTGTAGCTGTAGCAACAGATGCTTACTCTGACTCGGCTAAGCAGAAAAGGGATTTGTTAGCACACTGATGTCGTATATAGTCATAGAGAGGGCTGGAGAGCAGACTGCAGATGAAGGGAAAGGCACAGTGCCCACTGCACATAGAACTGACCCAATGGGACACCCATGGTGGCTGTTGCTCTCCCTCTAAGCACCAGGGGAGCCTTGGCTCCACTGTTGTTGCTTGCTGATGGAATTTCTGGGTCAGAAACTTAATCTTGCTGTCCCATCTGCCCCAACAGGCTGAAGCCACCATTTCTACCCTTGCCAGAACAATGGATTCTGAGCATCACCTCCTTAGTTTCCTGATGAGTGAATCTGATCTGTGGACTGTCAAATACAGATCTGTGCTCCAACTGCAAAAGTGACTGGGTAATCAAGTTTCTGCTTTCCACC
The DNA here is from genome assembly GCA_004027595.1 of Dinomys branickii. NCBI lineage: Eukaryota > Metazoa > Chordata > Mammalia > Rodentia > Dinomyidae > Dinomys > Dinomys branickii. Next base: position 29,457 of record PVLD010007385.1, on the reverse strand, counting down.
TTGGGAAGTTATAGCTGATAAGATGAAAACTCCCAAACATGGGCAGTATGTTTGCAGCAGAGTCAGCCAACAACAAGCATGGTAAAAGTCTCCTACAAGGATGGTAAGGCCACAGACCAGGCCCAGAAATGCATCTTTTTTCTCCAGTGAACCTCCTGCACTAAGTATAAAGTAGGCAGTCGATATTCGCAGAATGAAGGACTCAGTGACAGAGAGGGTGATGATCGTGGTGGTGCTTAGATGCTCAGTCCTTTTATTCAACTATATCCCATGGAAGGTTTAAGGCATCTGGACGACTCTCCGTGCTTTATTTGGCCAGGTTTGCTGTCTAGTCTGTGATGTGGGCCATCGTCTGATTCTTTATGGTGTGGGGAAGGGACAATGGTCAGGCTCTTAGAATGAGGCAGAAAGGAACTAGCTGACCCAGTTCAATTCAGAAACAAACATTTCAACACTCTCTGTGTACTTACTCAGCTCTTAGTTACTACAGTCAACGTGTCCAGTCCCCATTTGCTCCTCTCCGTTTGTCCTGATACCGCCTCAGGAGTGGAGACCTGGCTCCATCTCCAGAGCCTGCACAGCATGGTTGGCCTAAGCCATCTCCTTGCTGGTCTCCTTGGTCAAGAATGGGCCAATGCGAGGCAAGCAGAGTTTTTTGGTGGGGGGTGGAGAAAGGCTTCTTGACACTGTTGGAAGAGTCTCAGAGTTGCTGTCTGTTAGTGTTCTCTGCAAGTAGCTGTGGGTAGATCTAACACCCATAACTGCCCCAGCTACCTCATGGTTTAGTCACAGGATGAGCTAAACACACAAAACATTCACAGGGAACAAGGCTGCCCTGCCTGCAAGTTTCCAGAGACGGCGAATTTCCAAATGATGAGAGCTACTTCGTTCTATAGCCTATCTGTTGCCTCCAAATACCCCTCATAGCTCTGATCATTCAAGATGGGCTGAATAAAGAATAGGGGATCCTATTTAGGATAGAAATGCTTCAAGAATAGATGACCCATAGCCCCTTAGCAACTCAGAGCATCGAGGAGTTTTCCAGGAAGGTGTGAAGCTAGCCGCCAACCACCACTGGGATTCAAGTGGGAAAAGACTGGGCAGAGGGGAGGAGGACAGTGTCACTCAGCAAATAAAGGTGGTGAGGTTGCTCTCTGTGCTTGTGCTGGCTGGCCACACTTCTGGACGGGTGGGATGAGATAGCCTCCGGGAGCCCTCACGTGTTCCTGATCATGCCAACAGGGGCAGAAGTTGTCAGGGACCTTTCCGCCTCCAGAACACAGACCCTCAGGGGCGTGGATCCGCTCCACATTATTTAAGGAGAAAGGAGGCCTGGTGCTCCAGAGGGCTCCAAACTGCTCTGTATTTTCCTGGGAGGGGAGTTGGATGGAACATAAATAAGACAATTTATTCAGAGAAACCATCTCCTCTATTTACATTTAAATTGAATAATTTAAAACACCTTCACCCATTTCCATAAATTATCCCCGTTGGAGGGGCAGCCCAGCTGTGTGGAGGGGGTGCCATCCTGGGAAAGGCCTAATTACATTCTCTGCCACAAGGCTGGCAAGGAGGGCTGGGGTGGGCAGGCCTGGGGGAGGGAGCCCCATAAGGAGGCAGAGGAGGGGATGTAAAATAATGGTGATATCCCTTTAAGAACCTTAAAACAGAGGGGGAAAGACCCCCAGACCCTTCCTTTTCATGGGAGCCAAGACATTGAGACATCATCTAAAGTCTGACCCTGGATCATTGATCCTGTGTTTGAGACTTTGGGAGGCTCACCCTCAGCAGCCAAGGGAGGAAGAAAGAACTGAGTTCTCTCAATGATTAGTCACAGGCACCGGAGACTGCCCAGGCAGAGGGCTGGGGAGACAGGAGAGCCAGGCATGTCCCTACCCTTCTGGGCCCCTGGGTGGGTCACAGAACGGACTTTCTCACCGTCTGAGCAGAGGTGGGAGGGAAAGGAAGATCCACAGGAAGTCAGAGGAGAGGGAGGAAGTGTCCTCAGGTTGTGGCTTTTGAGATGGTCCAGAGGATGGGCAGGCGCAGGTGGGTGCAGAGCAGGGAGACAGCATTCCAAGCATGAGACCAGGGTTAGCAAAGGCACAGAGATGAGAAGCCTCCTGGTCTGGGCTGAGAAGGCCAGGGTGATTTCAGGAAGGAGTAGGTGGTAGACTGGAGAGGTGGGAGGCATTCGGGGAGGCGAGGTTAAACTTCGCACCTCAGGGGCGGGAGGCAGAGCAGCAGCCTGACTCGGAGCATTGCAGTGGTGCTGTGTTCCTTAACAGCACCCTGGAGACTGTGTGGCTGGAGTGTGGGTACTTGGAGCCTCTGCCATGAAGTCCTTTCGGATCTTTCAGGAAGGAAAACCTGCCAGTGCTGGAGTGCCTCCATTTTCCCACTAGGGGTCCGGTAAGGGCAGAGGCTCTTCCCAGGCTCTGCTGATGCAGAGGGGATCTGACTCCTGGCAACAATTTGAGCTTACAGGGCCTAGGGTGCCTCTGCTTCCAGGATCTCCTGGGCCAGTTAGCCAGCTTCCTTAAAGTCACCCAGACCTACAAGCCACACACACCTCCAGCGCTTCCCTCTGGCTCTTTCTGGAGATGGGAGTTCTCACCAGCTCCTTTGCCAGTCAATGGAGAACAGTGCAGAGTAGCCTTAAAGGTAGAGGAGGGGTGACAGGCTCTTAAATGCTTATGGCAGTCCTGTGGTGTAGGCATAATCAGCTCTGCTTCCAAGATGGAAACTGAGGCTCCAGCACGTGAACTTAAATCTGTCTGCCTCTGAGAAACAGGCTGCCCTGGCAGGCTGAGCTGTGTGGCTGGTGAGGACGGGGACGGCAGTTGCTGGCACACAGTGCTGTGCCGAGGGCCACGGGAGCAGATGGGGAATAAACCTCTCTGGGAAAACAGTAAAGCTGCCATGGTGCTACTTAAAAACTGTGCAGTCCCCTTCTGCACTTTAATGGATCCGATCAGTGTGTTCCTTTGCCATCTTCATAGGCCCTCCTGGGGGACAAGGAACAGGTCCAGCAGGAAAATGTCTATGGATCAATGCACTCCTGGCCCCCTTCTGCCTTCTCAAAGCCAAGGTTCCAGCGACAAACGCTCTATTTAGGAAGCAGAGGTCCGCAGTGCTGGCCTCTAGGGTATTTGCATGCGTCCTGTGGTATATTTCCGACCCTAGGGTCTACCATCTCCCTCAGTCAAGTCATCGTTGTTGCTCTTTTCTATTGCAGCCAGTGTAGGTTCAGATTCCAAATCTGCCCCACTAGCTGGACTTTGGGGGGAAGTCCCCTTCCCTCTACAAACCCAAGTTTCTACAGGATTATAATGCTGACCTCAGAAGATCACTGTGAGAATTAACTGAGATTGCAGAGTGAGCACATGGCATAGAGCTCGGCACACACAGCAGGTGCCAACTACGTGCCGGCTTCTTTTCTAACTGGTGTGCCACCTTTCAGTGAGGCCTTCCCAGGTATGTTTTACCTTTCTTCAAAGTCCTATGGAACCTTGTCTGGGAGACCTTCCAGAACTCACTGCCTGCTCTGACTGTTGCAGTGCTTGGGGCCCCCTGGCCCGGGGCATCTGTAATTTACAGGTGCTCACCATGACCGATGGCGGAGCTGGGCCGGATGACTTGCTTCATCTCCTGTCTCTGCCCACTGTTGAATGTGGACCGTTGATTTAAGAAGCTTTTTATTTTTCTTATCTCATTCTGTGCCTCATTATCCTCTTCTGTTAAAAGGGGTCAAATAATACTTACCTTACACCATCCCCATCCCCCACCACCCACATCATGGACTCTGGGGCCGTTCATCTTACTAACTCACCAATCACTCAGTTATTGGCAGGGGGCTCGCAAGAGTGTCCGGGATAGCAGCAGAGCTCTGTGCCGATGATTGCTGTCCCTCTATGGAGGTTTCCCATTTGGGTTTGGGGCTCAGTGATGTACAAGATGGTGATACCCTTTTTAGTAAAAAAGAGATTGGGCATCTGCGGTATGCAAGGTGCTCCCTGAGCCATATTGTGGGCTAATAAAGGATTCAGGATAGTCTTCAAAGTCCTAGCACAGAGATATCTCTAGATGCCATGTTGCTCATGTCAGTCTGGGCCCAAGGAGGTCAGTTAGCCTGAGTTTTGCAGATCTGGGAGAGGAAGTCCAGCAGGGGCAAAGCGTGGTACCATGGGAGTGCTTCCCAGGATGTCATGGGACCTGGGCCATGGCTTAGCTATGCCAGCTGTCTCTGGGCCTTGCTTTCCCCATAAAACAACAAAGATCACTTACCATCCCTAAAATTCTGTATTTCTAGGTCTTTAGAGTCTTCAGTAAATCTAATCTGAATCCCTCTTTCTGCATTTGAAAACTGCATACTTGGTTATAGAAGAGCACCACTGGGTAGGGTAGCCAGCCTAGGCCTCAACTTAGGGGGCTACATAGCTTCAATCTCATGGGGAAAGAGCAATGGCGGGACTGCTTTCTTGTTTTTTTTTTTTTTTTGGCGGTACTGGGGATTGAACTCAGGACCCTGCGCTTGCTAGGCAGGCGCTTATTCCACTGAGCTATATCACCAGCTCCAAATATTGCAAACACATTTTTGTGTTTTTTTTTCCCGGTACCGGGGGCGGGACTGCTTTCTAACAAAATATTTAATGGGAAGTGTCTGTTAAAATCACTGCTACCTCCTTGCAGATGGGTCTCCTTTGTACAGTGGTACCTTGTTTCATGAATTTAATTTGTTCCACAATTCTGAAAATATGGCTATGTTCGTGTTCATGCAGGAAAGACAGCCACAGTTGTGCTTGTCACCCAGTGCAGAGTTCGTGAACAAAAACAAAATTTTGCCAAGTGCTTTTATTTGCAAGCCAAATTGTTCACAAGCAAAAGCTTTCATGGACCGACATTCCACTGTATTATCTGCAGCTTGCCTATACACTGCAGAACTAAGCCTAGCTAGAAATCACTCCCCAGGCCACGTGGGCTGCAGGGATTCTTAGGGATTATCGAAGGGCAAAGGAGGTTTCTGGGCTCTGGGCCCACCTCACTTCCTGGAGCCCATGCTGGTATCTTGAGCAGGATCTAGGAAATGTGCTCAGCCCCATGTTTGGAGCAGCTCTTCATTCTGCCTGCTCTCTGAGAGCTGGGGAAGAAAGAGTGTGTGCTTTTTCTCTGCGTTAATAAAACCCGAAATGAGTCTTCATTAAGGGCTCCATTAAGAAGCCACTGTTATTCTTGGTACTCATTAGCGTTGCTACTCACCACTAAATTGCCACACTGGTGTTTTCCCGGGGCTTCACAGAGCCCCCTCCCAGTGCTGGAAAGCTGCTCTTAAGATAGATCTGACTAGCTGTCTGACGGATGGAGGCAGTAGTTTCTTATGAGTTCATCCCATCCATCCCCCTGTCCCCACGCATTTGCTTGTCTCCTTTAGCTTTGCAGATAGCTAGAGCGACTCTCAGACTGTTTGAGGACTTAGCAGACCCTGCATGGAAGTTCGTCCTCTCACCTAACTGCCCTCTTTGCAGCAATGTAAGCCCACTAGGACCATTCAAGATGGTTCCAGGGGATACCTTTAAGAGCACTTTGCTCTCATTTTATGGCTGAGTTCAGTCCCTAGGCTAAATCTGACAAATGATGAAACCCTGCTGACTTTGTGTATCTCGTGGTCAGATGCAACCCTGACAAAGAATTTACCTAGGGTCAGTTTGTCTCTTAGACCCATTTCCCATCCTCCATTCATGCTCTCCTCTGTCACCTGTAGCTCACCTTCGCCCTTGTTCACTCCAAGCCCAAAGACAACTCCTGTGCCTTTATCTAGAGCCTGGGGCCACCTAGCTCCTTCCCTGAAAGGAACCAGCTAATATGAATTAAGTGTGTGCCATGTAGCAGGCACCAGGTTAGATCTATTGCATTTAGCCAAATGACACTCCCAATAAGTAGAGATTTCGGCTGTGACTACGTAAAGCCTGTGTAGATTAAAACAAAACAGCCTCAAAGGGGTTCAGGTGTTGGGTAAAACAAGTAGTAGAACCAAAGCAAGACTGGAGCCCAAATCTTCAAGAGATGTGCAGTTCACCAAACCCTCCTTGTCTTCTCATTCTTTCAGATAATGACTGCTAACTACAGAAAGGATGCTGTGTGTGACCCATTTCTAATCACTAGCTGATACTGCGACTATAAAAAAAGATTTCTTTTTTTCACATGCTAGAATGTTTTGAGCATTGTGTCTTTTTTAAGCATATTCCACTTGGAAAGTAGACTCCTAGCTCTCATATTACACATATTATTTAAGCATTTCAGAACCTTATCATGTGAAATGAGGCCTGATTGGCTATTTGATGGGGAGTGGGAGGGGGAAAGATGAGCACTGGTGTTCAGGACTCAAGGACTTGTAATCTTCTCTCATGTCTCAAACTACTTTTTGGGCCTGGGGATTTGGAGTTCCTCTCACAGAAGCTGACTCTGAGCCTGGGCCAGGTGGGGTATCAGTGATCCATAGGTTACCATTTCCCTGCCTCATGGGCTGTTGCCTGTCTGGCTTTACCTGGAGGTCACACTAAGTGGAGCTTCGCTTTCTTCTTCCATTGCAGTTCGAGTGTGGCTCAGCCTTTCAGAAAGCCATTTTCTGGTTTCTTACAGGAGTTTGTTTCTTTGCCTAAGCTGAGCTCTTCCACTATAGTAATCACTATTAGTCATCTCTGCCAACAAACTGAGTCTTTTGCCTTATTCAGTATTTTCATGGGTCCCAGACAGGGAAGAAGAAAGAAGTTGCGGCATTGCTTCTGGTGACGTCATTGCTGCCGGCGATGTTCTGCTTCTCCTCATGCCTTTAGACCTGAAGAATCTGTGTAACAACCAATTTTGTTTGAAGTTTCCTCACCTGTGCCACTTCTTTGAGCTGTTCAAGTGTTCCCTTTGCAGGTTTCCATGACTTGGGCTATGTTTGGCCTGATTTTCAGACTTCAGAGTATTCATTTCTTTAAGGAACCAATCCAGAACTCACCTCCCGTCTCCATCAGACTGACGGGGGCTGACTAACAGGAGACAGGAAGTTATGATGGGCTGGCATGGGGGAACTGCTGTTGTGAGTTGGTAGGTGACAATCCCTCTTCCTCCATTTTTTTGGGCGGGTGGGTGGGGGCTGTCTTGTGAAGTTAGAGTCTTCTCAAGTGTGTACAACTGAACAGGGACCCCTGGAGTTAGGTGCTCTGGCTTCAGATATTTAAGATCAGCTCAATCAAAACTAAGGGAAATTACTTCACACCTATGAGCTTCAGTATTGTCATCTGTAGGGTGGGAACAACAATACCTACATTTTAACAAATTATTTTAAAGAGAGGAAGAGAAAAAAACAAAAACAGTGGTACAGTTTCAAAACAGGATAATAAGAAATTAATAATGGTTAATGTATTGCATGTTGTTGTCTTCAAAGTAGTTGCTCAGACAACAAGATGTAGTCATGCAAAATTAATCAACCAATATAACCCCAAACTGATCTTTTTTTTTTTTTTTTTTTTTTTTGCGGTACTGGGGATCGAACTCAAGACCCTGCGCTTGCTAGGCAAGCGCTTATTCCACTGAGCTATATCCCCAGCCCTAGATCTCTTTTTTTTTTTTTTTCCGGTACCGGGGATCGAACTCAGGACCTTGCACTTGCCAGGCAATCGCTTATGCCACTGAGCTATACCCCCAGCCCCTGATCTTTTCAATAGACTAAAAGAAATTAGTAGTATAATTGTGTTAGCTATCTTGTATATATATATATATATGTATTTTTTTTTCTTTTCCCTTCCTTCTTTTCTCCTTTCCCCATCCCAGTTCTTTTCTTTTGAGCAGTTTCTTTCCCTTTCTCAACATCTAGTGTATATTTTGGATCTTATTTACTCTTTTAGTTTCTTACACTAGGGAGATAAGGCTATGTTTACACACGTGAGTTTGATTTATTTCATTTATGAGGGTGGTCTCTAGTTGCATCCATTTAACAATACCTATCTGGAGAGGTGAAGACCAAATAAGAGGACTCACGTGAAGAGTTTTGCTTATGACTGGTACATATTAGAGATTCAAAAAGAAAAACCAGGGCTGAGGATGTAGCTGAATGGTACAGTGCTTGTCTAGTACGCACGAGACCCTGGGTTCAGTCCTCAGCACTGTAAAAAAAAAAAGTCATTATTGTGATTACCAACATATTAATAACACTGGTTGGCTGCGAGTTGGGGCTGGTTTGGCACTAGGTGGGAGCTGTCCGTGGTCCTGGATCCATTCAGCCAAGAAGCTGATTTGATAGCCCTAATAAATATTGTTCAGGCACTGTCGTAGGCACAAGATTCCTCAGGCAAAGGGAATGCTCTCTGTGTGGATTCTCAGAGTCTCGTGGGTACCTAAGTGAGAGCATGTGTGGCAGCTTTGTACATGTGTATGAGGAGGCATGTTTCCTAAAGCTGATAGTGAATGTACTGTGTGCGTGAGAGAGGATGGAATGAGTAGGTGGCTGAGGCAACTGCAGCTCATCTGGTGGACTCTCCGGTAAGGAGGCTCTGGTGTGGCCCCAGGGAGGGGCTGATTTCCCCATAATTTCCAAAGACAACAAAGTATACAGTACTCCCACCTGTATCCCCAGCCCAGCCCGTCAGAGCAGAGTAAATCTGAGTCCAGAGCTGAGCTGCTCCCCTGCCGGGCACTCCAAACTAATTTTCTGGTACATTATACACTTGGCCTTTTGAACAATCAATGGCCTTAAATGCTGTTTGGTTCCTGCAGCCAAATCCAAGAGAAATAAGACATAATCCATCTGGCTGATATGACCGGAGCAAGGCGGGAAGGAGAGAGAAAGGCAGAGCCCAGAGCTGCCAGAGGGGGTTGAGGGAGGCGGAGGAACCGGAGGAGCCCGCCAGCTTCTCAGAGAATGGGCCTTTAAGAGATACTGATGGCTGGCTAATCACAGCCCCGTTTGTCTCAATGCCGCCTGCCCACTCAAGCTGTCACTCTCTGAAAGTTGAGCTCTGTGGGGGATGCTAGGATAAGGCTCAGGACTCAGGGTGCAGAGGGAGGGCCCAGCCCTTGCTGCAGACATCCTTAAATGCCAAGTTGATGGGCCTGCCTTGGATCTTGGTGTAGAGTTGGATTTTGGGCATTGAAACCCTGAGATGGCAGCAGACAGGAAATCCCTAGGAGTAGGCACCCTGGAAACAGGTGGTGTTGTTTAGAGGAAACCGCCATGGCTCAAAAGGGGATGCCATGATCTTACCTAGGCCCATCCCACAGAAGATGGAGTGTGAGGAGGGGTTAGGGAAGGAGGAGCTTGGCTTGGTTTTCCCTGAAGGTTATTTTGCACAGTGAGAGGGAAAGCAGAACCCTACTTCTCCTGGGTGTCTTCTTGCCATGACAGCAAGACTCCTGCAAGGACAAACAGCTGAGCAGTAGCCTTGGACAGTCCAGCTGGGAGGACTGCATCCCCAGGGACCCCAAACATGCTCAGCTTCTCTCTCCTTCTCTGGCTTATGCCCTGATAGGAGGGAGAGGTAGGGAGTGAGGTGTCTGAGCCAGGACTCAGGTTCCCCATCTGTCTCTAGAAATGGTCTCTATCTGGAACAGGTTGGTGCGGGATGTAGGGCTTTACCCGGGGAAAGAGCTTGGGGCCATTTTCCTCTCCCACTCCAAAGGTGGGAGAGATGACATTCGTAAAGTTGATCTCACAGCAGTCCTATGGGTAAAGGGAGTCAGGAAGATGCACCTTTCCCAGGGTTCTGTGGAAATAGTTCCTCTGAGAAGGCAAGAGGTTGTGGGGGGAGGCGGCAGCTCTCTTGCCCTGCACCTGGCTCTGGGGAAGGGGCTCACTCTAACTACTGCCTGTATCTCCAAGCACAGCCATATACCTGGGTTCTGACCGGTACCACAGTCCTGGAGAAGATGGACAAGGGAGGGTGGCAGGACCCATAAGGTGCCTGAGCAGAGGAGTCAGGAAAGGGACCAGAAGCTTAGGCCGGAGGCATCTGCCATACAGAGGAGCAACACATGGGCAGTTGGGGGTTACTGGAAGCTGATGAATGGAAAGCCACCTTGGAATTTATTTGGGCTAGGGAATTCCTCCCTCCAGGTTTCTGCTGGAGTCTCCCAACTGTGCACTGCTAGAATCTGGGGTCTGCCTTGTAAGACCTGCCCTAGTTAGCTCACCTAGCCTTACCTGGCCCCACCTGGCCCTACTTAACTAGAGAGCTGCTCCTCCACACAGGGGCAATTCAATCTTCAGAAGCAGCAGCAGCAGGAGCAGCCAGCAGTGGCAGCAACAATACAGTGGTGGCGGCCACTCTGTGATGAGGGTGGAGCCTGCACACCTCCCTCATGGGTAATTATGCTACGGCATGTTCTAGGGAGATGCGGGCTTGTCTGACAAGGTGCGTGCTTGTTCCTGATGCTGAGACAGCTTGGGAACTGAGCAGAGGCCAGGACTGAAGGGGATGGCATTGCTTGGGACACCTGTCATGGATAATGAGCTGCTGATCCCAAGGGACAGCCATCCAGTCATCCTTAGCTCAGGGGAGGGAAAGCTAGAAGGGGGATCCGGGTCAGAGGACTCCTGAGCAGGGGTGTGGGGGACTGGGAGATGTCATACACACGGTGACTCGTGGGTAACGGTGATGACAGTGGCAGCAGTCAGTGTTTACAGGCTGTCCTATACTTTTCAAAACACTTTCACATATCATTCTCCACATAATGCTATCAGGAAGGGACATATCTTTATCCCTATTTAAATGACAAAAAAACCACATCTGAGAACATTCAGCAGCATGGCCAAGGGTGCAGAGCAGCTGGGCACAGAGCTGCTTTCTTGGCTTGCTGGCTGAGGCTCCTTTTCCAGGTACAAATCAGAAATCATGTGTGCATAGCAGGGGCCCTGGGTGAGAGTTCTGAAGGGGGCAGTGTTCAGAGAGGCCCAGAAGGAGAAGTGGCCCTCTCGGGGGAAGCTTCCTCCCACCAGCAGGCTGCCAGTCCCATGAGGCTGGGTAAGGCTTTCCAGCAGGCATGGGCAAGTGAGAGTTTCCACACAGCCATGGCGATGTTGGAGAAGGAGGCTGTGACACTGATTGCCATCTGCGTGCTGGGTCTGGTGGAAAAGACTCTGCATGACAAGCAGCCTTTTGTGCACTGTGAACACGTGATGATGGTGCAAATGAGCATTCTGCACCAAAGCCTGGAGAACCCAGAAAGGATGCGACGAGTCTGCCTCTGGCCTGGTGTTAATCAGGGAAGGCTTCTGGGTAGAGGTGGTTGCGAACTGAGTGAGCTGGAAGGGTAGGTCAGGGAGCATGGGAGGAAAACAGAGGTCTTGGGCAAAGGGGTGCCTGGCTTGGGAGGTGAGCCCATTAACTGGGATGGGCCCAGGGCTGGGAGATTGGCCCAAGATGGCTGAGATGGTCTGGCTGTGGAACCCATGATCCTCTGGGCAGCTGTGGGGCTTTAGGACTTTCAGCTCACTCTGCTACAAGGTTGGGGTGCATTTTGGAACTTGGCGGAATGGGGATGAATGGTCTCACAGCCCATTGCCCTGCCCCATGGCTCCTTTCTCCTGCAGTCAGGCCCAAGCCTTCCCTCTACAGGATACCAGCTCAGTGCTGACTTCTGCCTCAGGCTCCAGGAAAGTCGTGCTGCTCTGGGAAGATCCCTGCTGCTCCTTCTCCTGGCTCCTCAGTGATTGATAGTGCAGGGAGGTGGGGAGTGCCATCTCCCTGCACTATCTGGCACTCCAGATGGTCAAGAGGGTGGGTGCCAGCTTCAGAGTAGCCAAAATGGGGTGCACGGCCAGGGAGAGGGCCCGGGGTGACAAAGTGTGGTTCTAGGTGTGATGGTGTGCTCCAGGAGTCAAAGGGTGGACACAGAGTATCGTGCTGCTAGCTTAATATGGATTCTCCTAAGTGGGAAGAAGGTAACACTTTGCTACATAATTTCTTGGTCTTTCAAGACCATTCTGGCTGGGCAAGGGTCCTGAAAGACTCATGAGAGATGGGACACAGGATCTGTAGTCTTCAAAGGGAAGCCAGAGCTAGGGAAGAAAGAAGTGGTTTATTCTTAAAAGGTTGTACTACTCCATATGCCTTTGCGCAAACACCTCCCCTTTTGCTGGGTCCCCTCAGTGTAAGAGAAGGAGAGGTTGCTTCTACCTCTCTCTATCTCCCTCTGCCAGGAATTTCAAAGGGACAACTTTTCCTTTCAGGATTGGAGGAGGGGGGGACCCAGGAGCTATAGATACCTGTGAAACCAATTTAAAAATCAGTCTAGCCAACCAGCCCCCAAAGGAACCAACGGCAGCTATAGAGTAACTCAAAAGCAGACACTAATGGAGGAGAAAAGAAATGTAGTTACATATTCATCAGCTTTTAAATATTCATGAGGATTGTAAAGCAGATTAATTTTCATGCCTCATTTCTCCCGTGGTTCCTGCTGTCCATATTTTATCGCAGCAGCAGAAGAAAAAGAAACTGTGGATCACTTGGCCACTGCCCTGACCACCACTTAAGGAACAGTGTTTGTGTGTGTGAGTGTGTGTGTGTGTGTGGGGGGGAGTAGGCAGGGAAGCAAGAGGGTAGTCACTTTGCAGGTGAAGGCGCTGGTCTCCAAATGTTCCAGCCACCCTTTCTGCTGCACCAGGACACTGTGAGGGCACCAGGGCACAGTGGGGAGGGGGCAGAGTCGGGGTTGTGGAGGACTCTGGGGACATCCAGGTGATTTCTGGCCTCCCTTGGGTGAAGAGAGAAAGGGTCTTCCCAGAGTCAGCTGGGGTTTCATTTCTACCCCCTAAACTAACTGCCTGCTATGAATAATTGCATCAGGGGAGCAGCAGAGGAGAGGGCAGGCAGTGATTGATAGTGTAGGGAGGTGGGGAGCATCACCCCTGCTCTGGCACCCCAGACGGTCAAGAGGGTGGATGCCAACTGCAGAGTAGCCAAAATGGGGTGCCTGGCCAGGGAGAGGGCCCAGGGGTAACAAAGGGGTACAGGGGACACCGAAGGACAAGGACAAATCGAAGAAATGAGGTACACCATGAAACACCATGAAAAGTGCCAGTGAAAGGTAATCTTTCTGGCTAGAGGGCTGTTAGCACATCAGGATTAAGGGACATAGGGCTAAAGCAGAAGGACAGAGGTTTGGTTTCTGGAAGGATTTTCACATCCCAGGGCCTCCTCTCTGTAGGTGATGGGGAAGATGTTCCTCTGAGTCATACATCAGCTGTGAGGCACAGTGAAGAGAAGCTGGAGCCAGAAGTGTGTCACAGATTGCTTTGGAAACACAGCCAACAAGTGTCCTGGTAGCAAGGTTAAAGAGAAGATGGGGACCTGCAGTGTCTTCTGCAGGGTGTCCAGTGAGCCATCCCCAGAGCCATGGGGAGCAAATTTGTGTCTAGAGCCACAAATAAGAAGCAGAGGGCTCTGCGATGTGCAGGACAAAGCTTCTGGGAGAGCCTGGACTGTGGTCCTTGGGCAGTGATGCAGTCTGGTTTAAATATGGCCTGGCTAGCAGCTGACTGCTGTTATGGGTTTGAACCAACTTCCTGGAACAGGGAGTGGGGAGTTGGCCCACAGAAGGGCCAGCTGGCTGTCAGCTCCTGCCACCTTCCAGGGCTAGAGCTTTCAGGTTGCTCCCTGGGGTGCACAGGCATCAGTAGGCAGGACTCTCTCTGGGGTTTTCCCCACTTCCTTCCCTCCAGGCTCTCTTTGGTCTTCCCAGGGAGCCCTACCTTGTGTGTGTACCTGCTGCAGGTATCTCCACTTGGATGTTCAGGAGAGAGCTCAGACCTTACCTGTCCGCAGTTGAGATGTGCGCAGCGGCAGCCTTCCCTGAGCTGAATCAGTGGGAGCTCCATTAGCAGTAGCTCCAGCTACTGAGGCCAAGCAGCTTAGGCACAGCCCTCAAACCCTCCTCCCCCTGTCCTTTACCATAACACGTGCAGTCCTAGCCCTTCTCACCAGCTCTGTGTAGCCACTCAGGCCCAGGGTCCCACCTTCTGCTGTCTTGGTTATTGCAGTATCCCTCCACTCCATTCCCTCCCCTGCGCAAGTCCAAGGAGAGGACAGCAGCCAAGGAGAGGCCTTTGCAATGGCAGATCGTGTCCTATTCTGCACACACACACACACATGAGGGTGTACTAGGAATTGAACCTAGAACTTTCACACTGAACTATCTACTCAATCCTTATTTTTTGTTTTGAGACAGAGTTTCACTAAGTTGCTAAGTTGCCTAAGCAGGGCTTGAACTCGTGATTCTCCTGCCTCAACCCTTGAGAGTGCTGGGTATGCAGGTGTGCACCACCATGCCAGGCTTTACCTGTGCTGGAAGACTTTTAGTGGCTCCCATTTCATTAAGTGAAGGCCCAAATCCTTTGTGTCTTAAAAGGCTCTCTATGTTGCCTCCTTCTCTCGTACCCCTGTAGCTATATCGGGATCCTTGCTGTTTTACTTTTTCCTGAGAAGGACTTGCTATATAGTTTAGGCTGGCCTCAGACTTGCTACGTAGCCGAGGCCTTGAACTCTAGACCCTCCTGCTCCAGCCTCCCAGAGGCAAGGATTACAGGTACACACCATTATGCCCAGCTTCTTGCTATACAGCCCAGACCTGCTCCTATCTCAGGATCTTTGCAGTGGGCTCGCTCCTTCACCTCCTTCAGAACTTTGTTAAATTTACCTTCTCAGTGAGGTGCTCCATTCAAGCACTATTTACAATCACAGTTTCCTTCCCTGGCTGTTTCTCTTTCACCCTGCTCTGTCTTTTTCCCACAGGCCTTTTCACCTTCTATCATAATATGAGGTTATTTATATTGTTTGCTGTGTGCCCCGCCCACTGGAAAGTTTGTTCTTGGGAAATAGATGAGGCAGGCTATGAGACAGTTTCCAGACCATAGCAAAGGAGGTGGGACCCCAGAGAGAGCCTAATGGCGGAGCTGAGGAGACAGAGATTAGATTTTGGAAAGGCTAGGACACACGAGAAGGAATGTGGAAAGATGGAGCTGCATACAGAGAGTTCCAAAGTATGTGTGAGGCTCTTCAAAACTTTGGCTGAACATTGCTCTGTGCAGGCAAGAGGTGATAAATCACAAGGCTGAGAAAATAACTGGTAGAAAACAGTAGGGTGGCTAGGCATGGTGGTGCACACTTGGGATCCCAGTAGTTGGGAGGCTGAGGCAGCAGGATCATGAGCTCAAGGCTAACCTAGACTGCACAGTGAGTTCAAGGTCAGCCTGGACCACATAGTGAGACCCTGTCTCAAAACAAAACAAAACAAAACAAAACAAAACAAAATAGCAGACACAAAAGGTTAAATATCAAATGGTTTCTCTTATATGAAAAACCCAAAGTATAAATAATTTAAAGAGCAAACTGAGAGATAGCTTTTAGGAAACAAGGAGATGTTTGCAGATGGAGAGGGGATCTGGGGGTGGTCGGAAAGGGAAGGGGAAGAGGAAGTAAAAAGGATTATGATGTGCTCTGTACGTGTACCAGCCCCCTGTAATGAATGTAGTCATCATGTATCACAAGTCTGCACTAATAAAAAAGTAACTTAGAACAAAACAAAAAGGCAGCAGTTGATTGGACAATTTCGGGAGTTCACACAGAGCGGATAATAATTCAGATTCCCACCAGGTGGTAGAGGGAATTTATAAGACCTCAAGTGTTGGATAGGGTCTGCAGAAATATATTACCTTAGCCTTAGAAAAAGGCTGCTCTAGACCCATTCTAACAGAGCTTCAAGACAAGCCTTAAAATAATTAAAGTTAAAGTTATTCCAAATAACTGTGACCAGAACAAACTTTATCAATCTTTAAAGGAATAAAACAAAATCCAGAATTCAGCAATATAAAAATTTTCAATATCCATCATCTAATTAAAAATTTATAGTCATGTAATGAAGCAGAAAAGTATGACTCATAACTAGAAGAAAAGTCAATCAACAGAAACAGATCCAAAAAGAGAAAAATGACAGAATTAGCAGACAAGGATATAAAAGCAATGATTATAAATATGCTCCATATGCTCAAAAATGTAGAGGAAAATGTGCATAGGATGAGATAAATAGGTTTTTAAAAACCAAATGGAATTTATAAAGATGAAAATAGAATATCTGAAATGAAAAATACTGAACATTCCAAGTCATGTTTTTGTGACTACTAAAAGCACATTGGGGTGCATCTACCCACCCAGAAAACATTTTCTGAGTAGCCAGCACTAGCCCCGCTCACCCTGAGATTGCCTTTGAGAGAGTGCATTCACTTTCTTAGTTCTGCAGAACTCTGGAAAAACAAGCTTCTTTCCTATTTGTTCCCCAGTGCAATCTGGACTTCATGTGGTGAACATCAAGCCCATGTCCTCTGATCTGAGCACCTCACCTGCAACCCGGCCCACTTTGAACTTCTCTCCATCGGTCTTCAACCCACGGTTAGTTAAGGAGCTCTTGTAATGGGGTGATCATCTGGCTTCTGCCCTGTGGAGCCCCAAGTCCGGCTAGGCTTGCATAATGCAAAGAAGAACATGGCTGGATTCCTGAAGTCTGTGTAGATAACGCATCTGGAGGAAGGGACACTTCATTTGGAGGTCAGGGAAGTCTTGTGGAGAAGGTGGGGTTTGAGCTGGGGTGCTGGGATAGGAAGGATGGATATGGTCTGGGCTACTGGGAATTCAGGAACAGGCCTTCTGGGCAAAAGCGAGGCTTCTTCTTGAATTCCCTCGCTGCTTGTTTTCCCTTCTCACATCTGTCTTCCCCATGATCTGCCCTTTCCTCATGGCCTTTATCTGCCAGCTGCCGACACTGCCACGAGGCAGCTTTGCCTGGTTTGGGGCACCTGGCAGCTCACTTCTCATCTCCTCATCTCATTTCATCTCCCTCTTCCCCTTTCTCCTCCTCTGTTTTGAGCACACGGTGAGGGTAGAGTATTTCCTGGGCTGACCCTTCAAGGCGCTCTGGGGCACGATGGCTGTGTGCACATGAGCAGGCCTGGGAGGGAGCCCAGCGTGGGCGGCAGAGGTGCCCCTCCTCCGGGCATGCTTGGATGGGTAAGCTGAGCTCCTTAATGACAATGACTGAGCTGAGGGAAGGAGGATTAAGAGAACTGGGGGTTCCCCAAGGTGGGAGGTTCGAGCAAGATGGGGCACCCAGATGCAGGCTTTGGGGTGGTGCAAACACCTCTCTTCACCTCCCACCTTCCTGTGTCTGCCCTTTCCCGGAGAGTCCTCTGTGTCATCCAGCCAGGTGTCCCTCCTCTCCCTCCCCACCTCTGGTTGGACAGGTGGTACCCATACTGTGGCTGACTGAGAGCTCTCCATCCCCTACGGGACCCCACCTGTAACTCCAGCCTGAACTAGGGCTGGGTACCCCGATAAACCCAGTCTAGGGACAGTCTGGGAAGAGGGCACCACAGTGGGTGGCCATGGGTCCTGGTGCAGATGGAACTGGGTCTGGTTCTTCTCCATTGTCTTAGGGCTTAAGACAAGTTACTTAACCTCCAACCCCAAGCTTCCTTATCTTATCTGTGAAATGCAGATCATTACCTCCTGGCGTGGGCAAGCCAGGCTGACTAAATGAGGGTGTTGTTATGATGTTGCTGTTGCTATTGCTGCTGGCAGACTGGCTGAGAGAGAAAGGGGCTGCGCCCCACACCAGGCCCTCTCCTCTGTGCCTGGCTCCGTCCTCCAACTGCTCCAACTCAGCCCCCATCTTCCTCACTCTTGTTCAAGGTCCTTGTCCAACAGCCCCCAGAGGGGCCCATCGTGTCCTTAATTGCAGTTCTCTTGCTCAGCACAACCACTGGCACCTAATGTCCCATGTCATTGCTGGGTCTCTGCCTGCAGACACCTCGCTCCTTCTCAGAGCTGCTCAATCACCCAGGGCAACTCCATCTGGCCAGGAATGGACATGGTGTGGGGGAAGCCAAGACCTTCCAGAGACATGTGGGTGACAATTTGCTTGTGAATAAATTTATATGAGGAGACAAGGAACCCATAGCTATCCCTGTACTTTTCTACTCACTTTGGGCCTTCATCTTGCCCCTTCTCAACTCCCCCTCATCTCCAGCACCAGAGCCTAAGCCAGCTCTTCTCTGAAGACCAAGGCCCTGAGCCCAGGGAGAGAAGAGATTCCCCACCCTGGTTGGCTCTAATGCTGTGTGTTGAGATTTTCAGGACCACTCTAGCAAAAAATCAGGGCTGGGAAGGGTGAACTTGGACAAAGACTTGGAAGCCAGGGGAGGCCAGCATCAACGTGAGCTCACCTCGACATCCAAGGTCCCAAGGCGGAGCCCCTCCACTGGGCAATGCAGTCAGGCCACCATGGACACCCTCTTGCCTCAGGCCCCAAAGAGAACTTAGGGGCACTCCTTGGGAGTTTACATCCCAGTCTGGACTTTGGGTAGCTTCAGCTGCCCCCAGGATGAGGCCACCAAAGGTGGGTAGTCTTGCCAGCTAACCCATTTGAGTTCAGGATAATAAATGATGCCAGGGAGACCTGAGCCACCCCTTGAGAGGGAGTGAGAGGGGCAAGAGGAAACATCCAGCAGGGAAGGAGCCCCAGTTGCAATCCTGCCCTTAACGCTATTCCTTTAGCCACATTCCTACCACCTCCACTTCTGGCCTCCGAGGATGTGTCTTTTACCTTGAGCCTGGGGAGAGACACAAACCCTTTGTTGGTTTTTCTCAGCACTGCTCGGATCTGCTGGCATTTCCACAAAGAACTTCCATAAATACTAAAGGAGAACAAAAGGGACATAATTACAGAAAATACAAACAGCATGAAAATACTCAAGCTTCTAAAATACAGGTTTCCCAGCCTCAGACAGTCACAGTGAAGCCCAGCAGGCTGGCCTGCCTTTCCAGCAGATCCTGGCCAGGACTCCAGCCTCCCCTCAGGCCTGCTGCTGCCCAGCTTGGCCTCTGCAGGGCTGGCAGTCAGGCACGCTCCCTGCCTCTAGCTGCCCACGTGAGGGTTGCCTCAGCCACAGCTAAGAGTATGACACAATGAGCAACTCACCATTCAGTCAGTCCACAAGCACCCGCTGGGACAAGTGATACCCCCACGGCCACCCCAGGCTGTGCATATCCACAGCCCCACCCAGTCATGTCTTAACTGATGGGATGGAGGTTGTTAGAGCTACTGCCTGACTTCCCACAGCGCCTGAGCTGTGCTTCTCACATACAGTGGGTGGACGTGTGGCATTTGGGACATAACCTTGTATGCAGGTTGACTGGATTAGAGCCAGTACTGGAGCCAAGCTGGCAGACCAGAATCTGATGTTTAGGGCTAGGGACAGCCTGTGTGTGGCTTTTTGTGGGTTACATGGGCACGTGGGAGCTATGCTTGGTAATCTAGAGTCTCAGGGTCTTTCCAAAGAAGGAAGCCTGTATTCTGGAAGAGGCAGAAGAGGGAGATGGTACCTTAAAATTCCCAGCATCTGGTGGCTTTCCTTCCTTGATGCCAGCCCTCAGGGAGGCTGGGCCACACTCCTGCACTGAGATATCCCCACATCCTGCTAGCAAGTTGTGGCCTTTTCCTTGAGTTGCTATAAACTGCAACTCCAGGGCCGCAACATCATAACGACGACAAGCACAATGGTGCAGCAGGGACTCCAAAGAGCCAGGCCAAATGTCAGAGACTTGCATGGGTAACTGAGAAGTCCCTTGGGAGGTGGGACGAGACTAGAGTGGGTGCTGCACAACCTTCTCCTCTGCAGTGCAGCTGTTGGAGTGCAGCCCTGGGGAGCTCATGCCTGAGCCTCTGCTTTCCTTCTTGCATTGCACCCTCAGAGCCCCGCATCCTCACCCCTCTGCCTCCATATATGGCGGTGCACTACATATTCTAAAACCTGACTGTGAACCCTGACTCAGCCACTGGAATTCTGTGATATTAGACGAGTAGCTCCATCTCCCTGGCCTGGCTTCCCTTGTCCATAGCGTGGCCACCATGATCCCTTTGCACCCGGCAAGGTTCCTCCCGCAGGTCCCTCATTTGACCCCCTCCCCCAGCCCTGCCATTTCCTGCTCAGCAGTGGCCTCCCAGCCAGCTCCCGTGCGACTCCAACCACTTCTACTCTCCCACTGTCTTCCCACAGTGGACCACCATGCGTGGGCTGCGTGTGGGGTGTGCACGCGGTGTGCGCGGAGTCTTCAACTAGATAGTCAGCCAGCCTCCCTTTCAGACAGACCTCCCAGGACAGACATCCTGGCCCTTCTTCTCCTCCTAGACCCCTCCACGTGCCCCTCAGGGTCAAGCCCAGAGTGGTGCCTGGAGAAGCCCTGTCTTGCTGGCTTGCTCCTTGTCCTCCTGCCTCTCTCACCCCTTGCCCTCCCAGCAGAGAGGGCAGCCCAGAGCCTGCGTTCCTCACTTAGCCAGAGGTATGGGTCTGCCCGCCCCTCAGATAGGTCCCGCCCAGGCCGGGTGCATTTCTGGCTTCTCTTCCTCACCTACCCACCCTCCTTGTCTCTGCACCCTTCTCTCTGCAGCTGAGGCTGGCACCTCACCTGAACCAACCACCATACCCCCTCTGCAGCTGGATCCTTTCCTCCTCTCCCACTCCTGGCACAGGCCCGGAACATCGTCCCCCTCCACCGCTGCCATCCACACATTCACAGCCGCCCGCCTCGCCTCGCCCAGCCTTTCTGTTCCCAGCCTGGCTCGTCTCCCCCAGGCAGCTGGGAGCAGGGCGCCTTCGATTTCTCTATTCAGTCTGAGGCGCAGCAATTTTCTGCTCTCCCATAATTAGGGGAATTTTAAGCAAACTCCCCGACGGATGATTACAGCAGGTTCAATCCCAGCTCCTTTGATCAGGGAAGAATGAGGACGTTGTTGGAATATTCCTCGACCTGCTGGCCACAGGCTCCGAAGCCCACTTCTGGCTCCCTGGCGCCCCCTGGAGGGCTTTGTACGTTCTGCATGGCACCTGAGTATCCCTAGGTGCGGAAGTCTCCCCAGAGAGAATGACTCCAATCTGATTTCCTAGGAATGTCCCATGCGTGGTTTCTCCGGCTTGGGGCCAAGACTGGTCACAGAACTAGGGTTGGGAGTGGCCATATGGGTGACTTGGGTGTCAGCAGGGGCATCTTCAAGGCAGCTGTGAACTGCTTTAGAGAATGCATTCCCACTGCTGCTGAACTGAGTGGGGACTCGCGCGCCCTGAGAGGCTCAATCTGATCTCTCGAAGGCTGGAGTGACTTCAAGTTCCTAAAGTGTCAGAGAATGAGAGACCGCCTTAGAGGTGACGAGGCCTCTCCTCTACTCCGCCCATTTCCCAGCCTGCTGTGTCTGCCAAAGGCAAAGTGGAGTAAGGAGCTGTGTGGCCTTTGGAGCAGCTAACCCTGTATAGGGTGAATCCTACTTCCACTGTTTCTTAGCTGTGTGACCTAGGGTTAGTGAATGAACCTCTCTGAACATTAATATCCATCTTAAAGAATTGTTTTGGAGTTTAAAGAAGAAATGGAGTAAAACAATTTGACTTCTAGTAGTTGCTCAGTAAATATCACTACAGTTTTCTTTTTTCTGCCCAATTCACACATTTTTTCTTAAGCACCATCACTCTCCAGGGAAAACCTTATTCTCTCACCCTGTCTCTATAGAGCTGTTCGGGAGAGCAGATTGACTGTATCAACAGACTACTAATGTTTCCAGCGTTCTCCAAGCAGTGGGCCTGGCTTTTCCATAGGTTAGTTAGGCCATATTTTAGGATAATTTTGGCTGTATATTCCTACACTAATTAAGTGATTTTTAACCATATCAATGACGCAGCTCCGTGAATTATAATTAAGCCTCACTACCGAGTGCCTCTCGCAGCGGAGGAACCCCTCTGCCAGACCGCTCTGACCGTTCCCAGGCACCAGAAAGGCTGGGCTGGAGCTTTGGGGTTAAAAAGGCCTCGTTTTCCTGGGATTGTGTCAGGACTGTTCCCAGTGAATAGTGGCTGAGGCTTTGCACGTCTCCTTTTTGTTTTCACGCGGATGCAGGTTTATCTCCCTTTCTCTGCGGCTCTGTTGAGTGGATGTGCAGGAGACCCAGTGGGCGGCAGGCAGGCGCATGCGTGCTCAAGCACAGGCGCGCAGGTTTCAGCCCATGGAAAGCTTGCCTGAGACTCTAGGGAGTCTCTGCCAGCAGGTTCACAACTACTGGCCAGAGAAAACAAACGCACCCCAAGACACCTGCCGGAGGGGGCTGGATCTACCTTGCCATTCCTGATGGTCTTGTTCCCCGCATACCTTGCGAGTGAAGCTGCTTACAACATGACCTTGGCCAGCCCTCCTAACCGATGTCACCTCGGTCTGAGTCATGCAGGGACTGTCGGGTGTGTTGTGGTGGGAGGCTCTAGTTTGGGGTCGTGGTTGTACCACTTACTGAGAAAGTCACCGGGTCTTAAGCATCTTCTTTATCTGGAAAGTGAAAATAGTAACCAGTGAGTGCCTCGTGGCATGGCTGAGAAAGTTAAATAACATGATAGGAGGGTGGGAATGACCCCCTGTGAGAAGGCGGTGAATTGCCACCCCCTCTGTGGGGATGGATTCCCACGGAAAGAGCCCCCCTGACCCCCACAGTCTACTCTATGTTTGATGCTTGTGGGCCAGTGTGTAGCTTATGAGGCCACAGAAATCCTTCGAGGTCAGAGTGCAGCCCTCATAAGTAGCACCAGCATTCAGCATGTGCTCTTCTGTACCGGAGAACCCCCAAGCCCCTCTTACCTCCTCCACTGCAGAGCTTGGAGGGGCTACTGCGCTTGCGGCAGCAGGAAGACAAACACAGGCATCGGGAAAGATATTCTGGATATCATTCCAGGAGCCTGGCCTCCAGGCTTGTGGGCCCTGGACCCTGCGCCTTTCTGGCTCCCCTTACCCTGCTCCCTGCAGCCCCACCTCTCCGCCTTTCTAGGGACCAGCAGCCAGGCAGCAAAGTGGAAAAGGAGGTGCAACCTCTCCTGTGCTCTCTTTCTGTGGAGAGATGGTCTTGGGCATTCTGAGTAAAGCACTAATCAAGTAAGGTCAGGTGACAAAACACTGGCATTTGTGGAAGCCAGGGAGACACTCTGCTGCCCTCGGCAACAGAACAGGGAATTGGGGGAGTGGGAAGGAGGCAACTCTTATTTAACCTGGTTGTCACATACAGTCCCCAGCTCCTCTGACAAGCAAGCACACAGTGTGAAGGTGCAGATAAACTGCACTGGGAAATTGACAGCCGTGGGGAAGGCCTGTGTTCCTGTTGCAGCTGTGGCCTTGGGTTACAGCTCTATTAGAACAGAGGGGGAGAGGCAAATGCACGGCCCGCCTGTACACACAGGGGAAAGAGAGGCATTGGCCGTGCCAGGGCCGCAGAGGAGAGGCGCTCAGAGGAGGATCCAGGTTAATTTACATAGAGAAGAGATGCCTCTTTCTTCAGAAAGCTGCGGCCCAGATCCCTCTTTGCAGAGGGAAGTGAGTGGGCAGAGCGGGGGGTGGAGGCTCAGCGGTAGGAGCTGTGAGTGAGGCGACCACAGTGAACAGGTGGTCACACGGTGCCCACATGGCTCTGGCAGTGAGAACAAAGCCCGGGGGAGATCTCAGCCAAGGAGGACAATCTCTGCCACAGGATGGGTGGGCAAGGTTGCGGGAGCACTGGAACAAGGACAGGATGCAGGCTATGAGAGAGACGGTGCTGCCAGGAAACGGCCAGGACCATGGCGGCCCAGGTGATGGAGATAACTCCCCTGTACACGGCCACTGCAATTGCTTCTGTGCCCAGGAAAGTGTGCAGGATGTGCAATCAAACACACGTGTCCATGCATGTACACACTTCTGGGCATGCACACCCAGGGTTATGGGATGCATGCTTGTGTGCCAGTACAAGTCCTATGTTGAAGACTCAGTGTGCAGTGTGATGTGTTTGGAGGTGGATGGGTCCTTTGGGAGGTGATTAGGCTTAAATAAGCTCATGAGGGTGGGGCCCTCAGGGTAGAATTAGAGCCCTTACGAGAGGCACCAGCTCATGCTCTCTCTCTCTCATGCTTTCTCTCTCTGGCCTTGCCCATGCAGGAGGAAAGGCCACGTGAGCACACAGCAGGAAGGCAGCTGTCTGCAAGCTAGGAAGAGGCCCCACTGCCAGAGCCCCACCATGCTGGGGCCTTCATCTAGAGCTCCAGTCTCCGAAGCCCAAACCAGGAGAAGACATTTCTGTTGTTTAAAGCCCCTCCCCCTCCATGGGAACAAGCTGGGAGTATTGAGCGAGGCTCCGACTGTGACCTCAAACCCTGGCAGTGGCCAGGAGCCAGGTGGCCAGTAGACCTGGGGCTGGAGGGCCATGGGACTGCGGGACCCAGCATGGGGCAGATGGGCCCTGTTTGTTTTCCTGTGTAATGAGCTTGTGGAATCGGGGAGGGGGAACCAAACCTAACCAGTACAAGATCATGGCCCAAAGGCCCCTGTAGGTTGAAATGAGCTCTTCTCCCCGTAAAGTCCTGATGGAAAGCGGCCCTTGGGACTGCTTTCCTCATTCTTTGGACAGAGAACGAGCAAGAGGCCCAGTACCTCTGTCCTAGAGGTGGACATACTGGCTGCTGCTCTGAGCTGGGAAGACAGGGCCCTGGAGCCACAATGTGCAGGTTCAGGCCCAGATTCCACTGCGCTCTGGCCGCACCCCTTCAGCTCCCTGGCCCCCGTGTTCCTTCTGTATGAAGTGAGGATAACAATGTGTCCATATGCTGTGGCCACTGTATAAAGTAAACAAAACAACACATGTAAATTGCTCAGCAAGGAGCTCCACACCTGATAGGTCCTGAGGACACTTTAGCGGGGACTCCCATTGCCTTCGGTCCCCTCTCTTTTGTGATCACAGCCCAGCCCAGCCGGTCCTAGCTCCTTCCAAGGGTGGTGAATGCTGTGCAGAAAGTGAGAGGACACAAGTGCGTGACTGGACCACTGCTTGGTTTAGATAGAGGGGCCAGGGATGGTCCCTTTGAGGAGGTCACATCTTAACTGGGTTTTTCTTAGAGGGAGGGTTGTATGTGGATTAACCCCAGGGCCTTCACATTGAGCTACACCCCTAGTTTTTGTGTGTGACAGTGTACCAATAAGTTGTTAAATTTCCCAGGTTGGACTCAAATCTGCAATTTTCCTGACTCAGCCTCTCAGAGTGCTGGGATTTCAGGCATGCACCATCACAATCCACTTGAGCCAAAATTTGAATGCTAAGAAAGAGCGGGAAGTGAAAAAACCGGCAGAGGTGGGAAGGGAGAGCAGTAGCAGGAGTTTTAGTGCAGGGAACAGCAAGCAGGACAACCCTAAGAGTGGAGCCAGCCCGGCATCTTCAAAGTGCGGAGAGAAGAGCAGCATGGCTGTGGCATAGTAAAAGGAAGAGTGCAGAGTGCGCCATATTCAGGGGCTCAGGACAGGGCCTGGCAGAGCAGAGAAGGAGGGCTCTCCTCCTGAGAAAGGGAATAAGGGAATAGTCCCGGAACTGGGATTCTGGGAATGCCTTTCCTAGGCTTCTTGCCTTCCTTGGCTCTGGCAGACGTCCAGACAACTAAGTCTGATACTCCGTGGAGCACTGGAGGATGCATAAGGATCTCAGAACTCTCCCAGGGACACAGAAAAAGAACAGGAGATAAAAAATATAAGAAGTTGGTAATAATCCTAGTACTCTGGGAGGCTGAAGTGGGAGAATCATAAGTTTGAGCCCAGCCTGGGTAATTTAGCAAATAAGCAAGACCCTGTCTCCAAAAAATTAAATTAACTTGAATTAAATTAAATTAAAAATGGATGGGTATTTAGCTCAGTGCAAAGGTCCTGGGTTCAGTAGTAAAATCTAGTAATGAAAAAAATAAGAGACTTTAGGACAGGAAATAATTTACTAATAAGTAGTTACATGTCTGATGAATTTCTGAACATGGACCACATAGAAGGGAAATACATTTGAAAAAAAGAAATAGACTTCAGATTTTCCATAAATAAACACGTAAGTCCTCAGACAAGCTGAACAAGACAAGAGGGGGCACATTAGAATGAAATTTTAGTCTTTTTTTATACACAAGTTTTAGATCAATTTTATGCTCATAGCAAAAATGAAGAGATTTTCTTTGCACTCTTGTCCCACCCCAGCTTCCCCACCAGACTAGCCCACTTTTACAATGGGCCATTTAAAGTCCTTCATTTACTTTGGGGTTCACGCCTGGTGCTGTACATCTGAGGAGTTTTCACAAACGTATGGCGTACAGCCGGCGTCATACTCTCACACAGAGTAACACCTGCATATCCTCTGCCTATTTGCCCCTCCCCAGCCCTCCCTTCTGAAATCACTGATTTTTAACTCTCCCCACAGCTTTGCTGTTTCCTAGAGCGGGAACCAGCAGCATGTAGCCTTTCAGAAAATGGCTTCTTTCCCTTGATTATGTACTTTTAAGCTTCCTCCACATCTTTTCAGGGCTCGGTAGCTCATTTCTTTTTAGCGTTGTCTGAATGTACCTCAGTGTATTTGTCCATTCATCTACCGAAGGGCTTCTTGGATTCTTCCAACTTTTGGCAGTGGTGACTAAAACTGCTATAAACACTCGTGTGCAGCTTTTAGTGTTAACACCAGTTTTCAACACTTCGGGTAAACACCAGGGAGTGGGACTGTGGACCGGATAAGAGCATGTTTAGTTCTGTAAGAAACTGTCACACTGTCTTCCAAAGTAGCTGTAGTATTTTGCACTTCCACCAGCAATGAGTCAGAGGCCTTGCTATGCCGCATCCTTGCCAGCGTTTGATGGTATCAGCGTTTTGGATTTTCGTTATCTTTACTGATATGTAGTGATATCTCCTTGTTGTTTTAATTTGCAAAACCTTCATGACATAAGAGACGGAACATCTTATAATATGCTTATTTCCCATCTGCATAACTTCTTTAGTGAGGTGTCTGTTCAGGTCTTTTGTTCAAAAAGTTTATTTGTTTTCTTATTATTGAGTGTTTAGAGTTTGTTGTGTATTTTGGGTAATAGTTCTTTATCAGTGTTACGGTTTAGATCTAGATGTCCTGGCAAAGCCTCATGCACCCGTAAGTGGGGCTTTTGGGAGGTGATTGGATCATGGGTTTGTGACACTCATCTCTGGATTAGTCCATTGAAGGGTTCATAGCTGGGTGTGACATTGGACAGTGAGTTCTGGTGGGAAGAGGTGGGTTAGTATGGGCATGAGCCGGAACAGTGTGTATGTATATACTGCCTTCATCCTCTCCTCCTCCCTTGATCCTGCTCTTCTTCCCACTGCCATGCCATGAGCTCTTTTTCTCTGTCATGCCCTTCTGCCATGCTGCCTTGCCTTAGAGCCAGCCAGCCACAGACCAAAACCTCTACAGACTGCCAGCTAAAATAAACCTGTTCTCTGTTAAGTTGTGGGTGCCGAGTGTTTTGTCCCAGCAAACTAAGACAATCAGATATGTCTCTTGCAAATATTTTCTCTCAGTTCTCATTCTCTTGACAACTGTTATTTGTTGTACTATAACATGGTGTGTATGTGTGTGTGTGTGTGTGTGTGTGTGTGTGTGTGTGTGTGATGTGTGTGTGTGTGTGTGAGAGAGAGAGAGAGAGAGAGAGGGAGAGAGAGAGAGAAAGAGAGAGAATTAAGTTTCCAATACAGTGGGGCATGGTGGTGCATGCCTGTAATCCCAGCACTCAGGAGGCTGAGGCAGGAGGATCATTATGAGTTTGAGACCAGCCTGGGCTACAAAGTGAGCTCAAGGCCAGCCTGAGCTGCAGAGTGAGACCCTGTCTCAAAAAGAAGAAATTTCCAACACATGAAACTTGGGGGACACATTCAAATCATGCCACTCAGCTTATCAAGTATCCTTTTTTTTTATGGATTCTGCCTTTGGTGTTGTATTTAAAAGATCATCTTCAATCTGAGTGTAATGGCCCACACCTGTAATTCCAGCATGCTGCGAGGCTCAGGAAAGAGAACAGAAAGCTCCAGCCAGCCTAGGAAACACTTAGTGACTTAGCAAGGCCCTGTTTAAAAAAAAGAGACTGTGAATATAGCCCAATGCAAAATCCCCAATATTAGAAAAAAAAGTCATCAAACCCTAAGTCATCTAGATTTTCTTCTTAGTAGATATGAGGTTTTACAGTTTTATATTCTACATTTAGGTTTGTGACCCATTTTGAATTATAGTTTGCAAAGAGCTTAAATTCTATATAAGGCAGCTGTTTCTTCTTCTCCCCTCCTCCTCCTCCTCCTTCTTTCACCTCTTTCTTCTTCCTTCTCCTCTTCTTCCTGCACGTAGATGTCCAGTTATTTCGATACCATTTGTTGAGAAGACCCTTTTCTCCATCATATCTCCTTCATTCCTTTGTCAAAGCCAGCTGATTATATTTATGTGGGCCTATTCCACACCGCTGATGCATTTGTCTGTTTTACTAATACCGCAGTGTCTTGATTACTTTCTTGAAGCTCAGCGGGCTCAGTTCCCTGACTTAGCTTTTCTCTTTCAGTATTGTATTGGTTATCGTGGGTTGTTTCCCTCTCCATATAAGCTTTAGCATCAGTTTGTCAGTAGCCACAAAATAAGTTGCTTGGACTTTGAGTGGTGTTGCATTGAATCTGTAGATGCAGTTGGGAAGAACTAACAACTGGATGGCATTGTCTTCCTGTTCATGAACATAACATATCTCTCCACTTATTTATTTCTCTGCACTCCTCACATAATTATTACATATATTTCATAGGTTTATGCCAAAGTAATTTTGGGGGTGCTAATGTAAATGATATTGTATCTTTTATTTCAATTTCTACTTGTTCACTGCTAGCATCAGAACAAAATTTAAGGGGATCAAAAACAAAAGGAGAAAGTTTCCACTGAAGAAAACAAAGAGATCACCTACAGATAAGGAGCATCAAAGCGACATTGGAACACCCCCCCTCCGTTTCTGCTAGGAATCATATCCAGGACCTGCATGCAAGGCAAATACTCTACTACTGGGCTACAATCACAGCCCAGTATGAAAAATGTGAGGGTGTTCGCCTTTAGAAAGTATTCCAAGAGTAAGCTGTCAGTTTGAAGTAGCAGGTGGCAACAAATATTTCAGGCTTTGTGAGTTGGTGGTGTCTGTCTCAACTTGCTCACCCCTGCCGGTGTTTTGTGATAGCAGCCACAGACAATAGGAAAACAAGGAGGTGTGGCTCTTTCTATTTAACATCTGAAAAAATAGATGTGATTCGGTCTGCAGTCTATACTTTGCCAACTCTGATTAAAAGTAATAAAAGAGAAAAGTTTTAACTGGATGCAAAAAACTTCTGATAAAGTTCAACACCCATACAAACTCTTGGGAACATAGGAATTTTCTTAATTTGGTGAAGTCTAGCTAAAAACCTACAGCAAATGCCACTTTTGATGTACTATTATAAAGATAGGGGAAAAAGAAGATAATACTCGCCATTACTGTGTACTGTTCAGCAGAATACTGAAGATCCTGACCAAAGCCATAAGTTAGGAAAAAGAAAT
>PVLD010007384.1:52376-92095 GCA_004027595.1 Dinomys branickii | reverse complement strand
AAAAAAAAAAAAAAAAGAAAAAAAAAGAAAAAGAAAAAAAGAAATGGGTCCAAATCCAAGTTGCCAACCTCTTCCCTTAAATGGAGAGCTTAAATAATTAAGTTTTTTTCTTTTGAGTTTTTTAAGACAGGGTATTGTACTGTGTAGCCGAGGCTGGTCTTGAACTTGGGGCAGTCCTCCTTCCTCAGCCTCCAGTAGGATTATAGACATAGGCCATCATGCCTGGCCAAGAGTAATTTATTTAAAGTAATTAATAATAAGGAAAAATTAACTTACGCTGTTTAGCTATTTCTTTTCTGCCTTAGCTGTTTTTTTCATCAGCTCTCTCATTGTCTTTTTATGTATTTAGTTGAGTTTTAAACTACCTAATTTGTATCAGTGGATGGGTCCAAATCCAAATTGCCAATCTCTTCCCTTAATTGGAGAGTTTAATTAATTAATTTTTTTTTCTTTTGAGTTTTTAAAGACAGGATATTGTGCTGTGTAGCCTAGGCTGGCCTTGAACTCACAAGGCAAAGTGAGTTAGTGAAACTAACTATGAAGTTAGTTTCAATAGTATATATTATGCTCCTATATCTCTATGTCCCTCCCCCTTTATATTTTTATTGTCTTGGATCTGATAATGATGGGGATATGTTCTAAGAAATGTATTATTAGGCATTTTTGTTGTTGCTGTTTTGAGACAAGATCTCACTAAGCAATTTAGAATAGCCTTAAACTCACTGTGTAGCTCAAGCTGAACTTTAACCCACCTTCACAGTGATCCTTCTGCCTCAGCCTTCTGAATGCTGAATGCTATCATTATAGGCAAATGCTTCTAATACAGGAATGATGTAGGACCTCCAAATGAATTAAGGGAATATTATAACTTCCAACCTGCTAGCTGTCTGATATGCTGAGTTCTTGTTCACCAAAATCAAAGAATGAATTGTGAGGAACAATGGAGGTTAAGAATAGAAAATTTAGTGAAGGAAAGACCAGTCCAGCCTGATAGGGACAGGAGGGGACCCAGAAAGTGAGTTTCCCACAAGCCCACTTGTCAAAGTTTTATATCATGAAGTAGGTACAAAATCATGAGGTGGTTACAAGGTGGGACAAAATTATGGTCAACCAATAAGATTATAAGTATAGTTGCTTAGGTAATACTGATCCAATGGGGAAGCAAGTCATGTAGCAAGTATGCATGGAAGGAAGGACCTTTCCTGGAAGGAATGGGTCAGGAGGTTTTGGTTTCCCACTCAGGTCTCAGATGCCTATTTAGAATATCAGTTATTCTTTATTCCTAGGGGAGATGCGTATCTATAGTCGTTCCATCTTTATCTTGAGGCCTGGCCTTCAACAAATGTGCCTCCAGCCACAGTTTTGTGTTCTTTTCGGAGAGTGCGGGGGAGACGGGATGGGACAGGATGGGATGGACCCAGAATCAAGCACAGGACCTGTCTGCCTGCCTATAATACCTATAATCCTTTCTTTGTTTTGGTCTTTTTGAGACAGCATCTCGCTATGCAGTTCAGGCTGGCCTTGAGCTCACTTTGTAGCCCAGCTTGGTTTTGAACTTGCCACATATCCTCTGCCTCAACGTTCCGAGCGCTGGGCGCCACCATGCCTAGCCTAATGTTTCTACTTACCTGTCTATAATACTCCCACACCAGGTGTTATTAGGCAGTTTTTTCACTGTGCAAACATCAGAGTGTACTTAAATTAAGATATCTGTGATGTCACTAAGTAATTTTTTTGGTTTGGCTTTGGAAATCTTTATTTTTTAAATTTTATTTTAAAGGAAAAAAACTAAATTTCAAAACAAGATGATAGAAAGATAGCAATGGTTAATACATTGCATATTATCTTTAAATTACTTAGAGTACAAGATATAAGCATTTAATTGTTCAGACAATATTAGCACAAACCTTTCTTTTCAATGAACTAAAAGAAATTAGTAATATAATTATCTTGAGTGCACCCATGTTTGTTACAGCATAGTTTGAAGCAGCCTTGTGCCTTCCCAATGTGAGAACCTGAGGGAGTAAATAAACCAAAAAGTACAGTTATTATCAGAGGGAAAACGACTAACTGGGTGGGAGAACAATGGAGATGAGGGTGAAGAAAACTGTTTGATTAATCGAACGTGCCATTATTTGTATAACAGTAACAAAAGTGAAGACATCATTTTGTAATACAGCATCCATTTTTAATTCCCCAATATCTGCTCTATAATTCTGTGTTTTGTTTATCGTTTCTGCATTATTCTGGTTTATAATTGAGTAAGAAATGCGAAGATAACATGTAATACAGCATCCATTGTTAATCCCTACTATCTTCTCTATAATTGTGCTTCCTTCATTGTTTTTTGAGATAACTGAGTAACAAATGTGAAGATGATACTATATAAAACAGCATTCATTGTCAATCCCATACTGTCTTCCCCATAATTTTTGTATTTCCTTATTGTTTTTGTATTGAGTTTATATTCTTTTATCTTAAAAAAGGTAGTATAATTAATTTTTATTTATATATGTACTTTTTTTTTCTTTTCCCTTCTTTCTTTTCTCCGTTCCCCCAACCCAGTTTCTCTTTCCTTTTGAAGTTTCTTCCCATTGTACAGTATCTGTTGTACAATTTGGATCTTATTTATTCTTTTAGCTTCTCCCACTAGGGAGACAATATGATACTGACACATGTGCATCTGGTTTATTTTACTTATGAGTGTGGTCTCTAATTGCATCCATTTACCTATAAAAGTCACCAGTTTATCCTTCTTTGTAGTTGAATAATACTCCATTATATAAAAAGACCACTTTTAAAAAATCTGTTCCTCAGTTGATGGGCATTTGGGTTGAGATCTAGCTATTACAAATTATGCTACTATAAACATGGGTACATATATATTACTCTGATAGGATGTTTTTAATTCTTTTGCGAAGATACTCAGAAGGGCAATAGCTGGGTCCTGTAATACTAGTTTTTTTGAAGCAGTCTCCACACATTGGTTGCACCAAACTACGCTCCCACCAACAGTGGAGTAGGGTTCCTTTTTCCCTACAGTCACCTCTAGCATTTGTTAGTGGTGATTTCTTGATACTAGCCATTCTTTTTGGGGTGAGATGGAATCTTAGTTGTTTTAATTTGCATCTCCTTTTTTTTTTTTTTTTTTTTTGGTACTGGGAATTCAACTCAGGACCTTGGCACTTGGCAGACAGGCGCTTGTGCCGCTGAGCTATATCCCTGGCCCAATTTGCATCTTGAATGACCAGTGATGTTGAATATTTTTTCATATATTCACTGTTTGTATTTCTTCATCTGAGAAGTGTACGTTCATCTCAGATGCCCATTTTTGAATTTGGTCTCTAAATTTGGGGGGTCTGTTTTTTTTTTTTTTTTTTGAGTTCTTTATGTGTTCTTGATAGTAATCCTTTGAGGAACAGCTCAAAGACATTTTCTCCCACATTGTGGGTTGTCTCTTCACTCTGTTGGTGGTTTCTCTTGCTATGCAAAACCTTTTTAATAACATGAGATCCAAGTTGTTGATTCTTTGTGATAGTTCCTGTGTGATCGGGGTTTTGCCTATACCTTTGTCTATACCAGTGTCTTCAAGAGTTTTACCTATACCAATGTCTTTGCCTATACCAATGTCTTCAAGAGTTTTACCCATTTTATCTCCCAGTAGATTTAATGTTTCTGTTTTAATATTTAGAACTTTGATCCATTTTGAATTTAGTGCATGGTGAAAGATAAGGGTGAAATTTTAATCTTTGGCATGTGCAGAGCCAGTTTTTCCAGCACCGTTTATTAAAGAGCCTGTTTTTCTTCCGGTAAATGTGTTTTGTGCCTTTTTCAAAGATGAGGTGGCTGAGTATGTCTGGAGTTGTTTCTGCATCTTGTAGTTGTTCCATTGATCTTTGGGTCTGGTTTTTCTTGCCAGTATCATGCTGTTTTTATCACTGTAGCTTTATGGTATAATTTTGAGTCAAGGATTGTGGTGGCCCCCTGCCTTACCTTTATTGCCTAGAATTGCCTTTGCTATTCCAGGTCTCTTCTGGTTCCTAATGATTTTAGGATTGTTTTCTCTAGTTCTGTAAGATATGTTATTGGAATTTTGATTGGAATTGTATTAAATCTGTATAACAGTTTTGAAAGTATGGTCATTTTCACTATCTTGGTTCTTCCTCCCCAAGAGCAAGGGATATCTTTCCTTTCTGTTTTGTGATATCCTCTTCAATCTCCTTTTTCAGAGTACTGTAGTTTTTTTTTTTTTTTTTTTGAGACAGGGTCTCACTATGCAGTTCAGGCTGGCCTTGAGCTCACTTTGTAGCTCAG
Organism: Dinomys branickii; assembly: GCA_004027595.1. Taxonomy (NCBI): domain Eukaryota; kingdom Metazoa; phylum Chordata; class Mammalia; order Rodentia; family Dinomyidae; genus Dinomys; species Dinomys branickii. The sequence continues at coordinate 87,781 of PVLD010007384.1, read as the reverse complement.
GCTGGTTTGGAACTCTGAACAATCCTCCTGCCTGTGCCACCACACCTGACAAGTACTGTAGTTGTCAATGTAGATGTCTTTTACACCTTTGTTAGATTGATTCCTAGGTATTTCATTTTTCGGATGCTGTTGTAAAAAGTATTGTTTCCCTAATTTCTTACTCAATGAGTTTGTTATTTGTGTATAGGAAGACTATTGATTTTTGAGTGTTGACTTTGTGTCCAGCTACACTACTGAATTTGTTTGTAAAATCTAGAAGTTTTTTGGTGTTTTGGGGGTCTTCTATGTAGAGTATTATGTCACCTCCAAATGATAATTTAACGTCTTCCTTTCCTATTGTTATTCCTTTTATTTCTTTCATTTAATTACTCTTGCTAAAGTTTCTAGGACTGTGTTGAATAAGAGTGGAGACAGTGAGCATCCTTGTCTTGTTCCTGATTTTAGAATGAAAGCTTTCATTTTTTGTCCATTTAGTATGATGTTGGCTATTGGTTTGTCATAGATGAGCATCTTTTCTAATTTTCTATAGAGTTTTTTTATCCTGAATGGGTGCTGAACTTTGTGAAAAGCTGCTGCTTTTTTTTTTTTTCTTTTTTCTTTTTTGAGAACAGAGTCTCACTATGTAGTTTAGGCTGGCCTTGAACTCCCAGCAGTCCTACTGCCTCATCCTCCCAAGTGCTGGAATTATAGGGGTGTACCACTACGCACAGCTGAAAAGCTTTTTCTGCATCTATTCAGATGATCATATGATTTTTGTCCTTGACTCTGTTAATAAGTCATGTAATTTTATGAGACTATTGTTATACATGTGGTTTGTCATTGACTACAACATTATGTGGCACGTAATTGTATACTTTAACATATTTTGCTGGGTGTGGTGGTGCATGCCTGTAATCGCAGTACTCAGGAGGCGAGGCAGGAGGATCCTTGCAAGTTTGAGACCAGCCTGGGCTACAAACTGAGTACCTGGTGATGGAATCCTTTCTTGACATTTTATTTTTCCTGTAAGGGCTTTCATCTTGTTGAGCTTCTGGCCTCCTTGGTTGGTTGGTTGGTTTCTTTCTTTTGTTCTTTTTTGTGTGTGTTTTTGAGACAGGGTCTTGCTATGCAGTTCAGGCTGACCTTGAGCTCACTAGCCCAAACTAGCCTTGAACTCACAACGATCCTCCTGCCTCAGCTTCCTGAGTGCTGGGATTTATAGATGTGTGCTACCATACCCTGCTTTACAAATGGTTTCTTATGAGAAACAAGCTTGTAATCTTTGTGTTTGATATGTGAAAATCTCTTGGTTCCTTATATAGTCTGTGTTTGGATATTGGCAATTTGACTATAACATATATCAGTGTTAATCTCCTTTTCATTCCTTTATGTGTGGTGCTAGGGATTGAACTCAGTGTGGATTTCTTTTGGATTTACTCTGGAGTTTATTGAGTTTGGACTTGAATAGTTGACTTGAGATGTTTTGGTCATTGTTTCTTCAAATTTTTTTCTTCACCCTTCTCTCTTTTCCTTCTGTGACTTCTATTCTGCATATTTTGGTATGCTTTGGAGGAAGAAAATACATAAGGAGGGCACACAGGGAACAAAATGTAGCCAAAAGTTTCAGAAAAAAGCAAGGTATGGTGGTGCACTCCTGTAATCCCAGCACTTGGGAGGCTGAGGCAGGAGGATCACTGTGAGTTCAAGGCTAGCTTGGGCTACAAAGTGAGCTCAAGGCCAGCCTGAACTGCAGAGTGAGACTCTGTCTCAAAAAAAAAAAAAAAAAAAAAAGACAAAAAAATTCAGAAAAACTGCTAGTGTTTTTGTAAAAGATTATAACCATGAATCAAGATCAGTGTTATAAAAAGGATAAAGAATGAGAAAATTGTCATGAACAAAAATATGATAGAAGAATTGGAAAATAAAGTTTAGGAAGCCACCAAAAAGGAGGAAAAAAAGAATTGGAGAAATGGTAAGAAAATTGGAAGGTTAACTTGGGAGGACCCAACTCCAATTAATAGGAGATATTATAAAGAGAACTGAGATGAAAAGGAGGATACTGTAGAAACTAGTGCAGAAAACTTTTTCCAGAAGTAGAACATACCAGTTAGAAATTAAAAGAACAACCAAAATGAATGAAGTATGTATGCCAAAGCTTATCATTTGGAAATATCCAGAATACTGTGAGAAAGAGATTATTCTAAAGATTAACCTAGAGTAAAAAAGGTATAAAGTAAGAATGGCATAAATTTCTCAGTAATAGTCATAGAAATTATTGAAAAGTAATACATATAAAATTCTGAGCAAATCATTTTGAGAATTTTGTACCTAAATAAAAAAATATGAAGTAGAAGAAAGGCATTTAGATATCTAAAATCTTAAGAAATTTACCCACTATGGTGTTAGAATTTATAGAAATCCACTAACTGGAATTGTTTCTCTTTATTTTTTAATTAAATAAATTTTTATTTTATGAATTTCACGTGTTATCTTTGATAACACTCATCAAGGTCACTTTCATGAGGTTCTTTGTCTTCAAGATACGGCCTTCTGCCCACAATTCTTCTGTGTCCACTTGAATTATGGACAATGACAACTAAAAAACTCATGTGATCTTATATCCAATTTCTTCCAGCAACTTACATTTTGGGAGCATTTATGGTATATAGTAGATGGATCTGCCTTGCTCTGACACCTTCTTGTTTCTTTTCTTGAATTATAAACAAGTTGAGTGAGGCAAAGGAAGTATACAGAGGCCAGAACATAATTTTTTTTTACTAATAAATTGCAATTTGGAAAGTGGGGCTTGCATGTGGTTTACTAATGAATGTCCGAATTAGGCAGATTTTACCCTGTAGGCACAGGCAGAACTGGACAACCACAGATCATGTGTTAGGGTTTGAAGGAGGAAAATGGAATTTTCTTCCCTTTGGGTAATAAAATCCACAGTGGAAAAAGGGGGAGCGGTTAGAATTTGCCCGGATCATTTCCTCATGCTTACTAATGGATATATTGTTCCATCTCTTTATGGAAGGGATGAATAAGTGAAAAGAGATCAGGAATTTTATGATAATGCATGTTCCTTTACCTAGAAATATCAAAAGTAGAATGGGATTATTTTCTTCAGTATCTTCATGTTTCCTTTCTTGGAAAGTTGTTGGAAGATGTGTTACATCAAAAATGAGGGTGTAAACTATGAAAGAAGACAGACTGATTAACATGAGAGAGTAGAAGGGAATTATAGGATGATAGTAAAAGAAATTTTTATGTGACAGCTGTGGTAGAAGTTTATTAATTCCAGAAAATATAATAAAGGATATATCCAAGGAGAGAAAACAATGATAGAGACAGATTACATAATGTTTGAACATACTGAGAGAATATTTATAGTTTTGTCAAAGAATTACTGATATGTAAAAAAGCTTAAAAATGAGGCAGGAATTCTAGGTAAAAACGAAGAGTATACCTAAAAATGTGGAAAAAAATATTTCTAGTCAGAAGGCTAGATCAATAATGTAGTGACTCAACAAAATTTTATAACTTTCTCATGTGATACTTCCTAGATAAGAGAACCTAGAAGAGTAGCTTTTTCTTTTTCTTTTTTTTGGCCTTTTTGAGACAGGGTCTCGCCATATTAGCATCACTCTGTTTTCAGATTTGCATAGAATCATGATTTCTTTTTTAAACTGGAGTGAATGTAAAGCTAGCTGGTCCAGCCACTCATAGTTTCCCAAGACTCAAGATTCAGTGTTTTCTTGTTCAGGGCCACCCAGAGGCTTCAGAGCCTCAGTGATGGGAGGCCATAGCTGAAAATTGGTTCTTTATATAATTGTTTTAAGAAGCAGTAGAAGCTTCTAATATCATTTTCTGTAATTATGCCTTAAAATAACTTCCCTTTCTCCCATGGGAAGTTTCGTAGAGTGGTAATGTTACTCAAAATTTGTTATTCCTTTTCCTTCATAACAGAGAGACCTCAAAAGAGATCTTTTCCCAGTTGGTGCATTGAAACTAGAAAGCAAAACTGAACTGGGATGGAGGCAGTGTAAGTTTATTCAATGGCCAGAGAATGCAGAAGCAGTGCTCTAGGTTGGGAATTGGCTCAGCCTGCTGAGGTGAGGAAGTCATAGAGGGAAGGGAAACAGAGGGGTATGAATGCATTTTCCTGGAATAGGTAGCTGTCTCCCTGGAACTCAGGCGCTACTCCTTTTCACTCTTTTTAGGGTCTGTTTTCCTGCCTTAGTGGTTGGTAGGTGTGCCACTTACGAAAATTAGATTCTGATGAAGTTAGAAATTGTAAATGGTGACTCTGGAGTCATTTTAGGTCCAGCTGGTTTTGGCTAGGCCACCTGAACAGGAACTTGTAGAATTTAGGGTTCCTGTCCTCAAAGAGAAACAGAATAAAGTGGGGTAGCTTTTGAGCTAGGTCAGTAGGAAGTACACTGGGTAACATTGACTACATAAATTGTGATTGGCTTTCCAGTAATTATGAAAACATTCATTTTAGGTAAAACTTTTAATCTCGTGTATCCAAACAATTCTTTTAAGACTCAAGCCCCAGAATCTATAGGCCAGTTGGCAAATTAATAGGTGGTAAGTTATAGAAAGGTATCAAACTTCACTTGATTAATTCCAGTTTTTGCCAACAGGGGCCATAGAAAAAGAGGAATGTGAAGAGTATCAGTGGAGTATGTGGTCTTTTTTTTTTTTTTTTTTTTTTTTTGATACAGGGTTTCACTAGTTCAAGCTGGCCTTGAATTCCTGTCAATCCTGCCTCCACCTTTCAAGTGCTGGGATTACAGGTGTGCCCCACCATACCCAACTGGAATACATAGTCTTTTAATTATGATTTTGCATGTCTGGTAAATAACTAGCATTGTATGGATGCAGGCTGGACTAAAGATGATTAAAACTAGAAGTGGACTGGTATGGTGTCTTAATGATTTATTTTTAAATGAAATATATTCTAAAGCTTTTTTTTATTCTAAATTAAACTACAAAAGAAAATCATTGAAGCTGGGTTTGTGGTAATGTCAGCACTGTGGGAAGCTGAAGCAAGAGGATCAAAAGTTTTGAGTCCAGCAATTTAGGCAGACCCTGTCTCAAAAATAAAAAGGGCTGGAATATAACTCAGTGTTAGGGACCTTGGTTCATTACCCAGTATGGGGGTAGGGGGGAAGTCTTGGCATTTTCTTGATAATTAATAAAGGTATATTTAATTGGGCTAATGTTAGAATCTCATTCAAGATTCATCTACCACGTTCTAAAAATGTAAACAAGAATTACAAACTAGATCTGACATATTTTTGGTTGAACCAGTTTTGGTAACAGTGTGTACTGGGAAAGCACTGAGCCTTGTTTTCTCTTCTCCAAGAAAATTTCATTTCAGCTGGGCATGTTGGTGCACACCTGTAATCCCAGCACTGGAGAGGCTGAGGCAGGAGGATCACCTCAACTTTGAGGCCATAGTGAGTTCACGGCCAGCCTAAACTACATAGCGAGACCCTGTCTCAAATCAAACACACCATACCTGGCAAAACAAATATCCCATATTCTTCTTCCTTTTTTTCATTTTTTTCCTTTTTGAGACAGGGTTTCACTATGCAGTTCAAGCTGGCTTTTTTGGGGGCGGGGGGATATGGGAATCGAACTCAGGACCTTATGCTTGCCAGGCAGGCACTGTGCCACTGAACTATGTCTCTACCTGCCCTTGAACTCACTTTGTAGTCCAGGCCAGCCTCAGACTCTGGCAATCCTTCTGTCTCGGCCTCCCAAATGCTGGGATTACAGGTGTGCACCACCACACCTGGCTGAGCCCCTTTGCCCCTTTTTATTTTTTACTTACTTACTTACTTATTTATTTATTGTCTATTTGAAACAGGATCTCACTGTGCAGTTCAGGCTGGACTTGAGCTCACTTTCTAGCCCAGGCTGGTCTTGAACTTACAATGATCCTCCTGCCTCAGCCTCCCAAGTGCTGGGATTACAGGCGTGTGCCACCATGCCCGGCTGAGCCCTTTTTTATTTTTCACTTTTAAAATTGTTATTTTTATCTATCAGTGGCACTGGGGATTGAACCCAGGGCCTTTGCACTGAGTTATGTCCCAAGCCTTTCTTATTTTTTATTTTGAAACAGGGTTTCAAGCTGGGTGTGGTGGCACACACTTGTAATCCCAGCACTCTTGGGAGGCTGAGGCAGGAGGATTGTTGCAAGTTTGAAGCCAGCCTGGGCTACAAAGTGAGCTCAAAACCAGCCTGAACTGCATAGCAAGACCCTATCTCAAAAAGAAAAAAAAAACAAAGAAAGAAACAGACTCTTCACTAAGTCATTAAGTTGCCAAGGCTAAGCTCAAACTTGCAGTCTTCCTGCATCAGCCACCCAGAGTAGTGCTGGAATCGCATGCATGTGCTACTGTGCTTGGTAAGCATTTTATATTTAAAAGAACCTATATTAGTTTCTACAAGAATTTAGGAATAGTCATTCATTTTGACAGTTCTTTGATGATCACATAACTTACCAACAATAAAAACAAAATGTTACTTTAAATTAATGAAAATGTAATTATTAAGTACATGTCAATTAACCATTATTAACATTAATTATCAACAGTTAATGCATTATTAAACTCAGTGTTTCAAAAACTAGAAGCAAAAGCATATTTTTGCAGGTGTAAATTGCTATAGCTTTTATTAGAAAATTTTGGTCAAAAAACTGATGGTGAAATCCAGTGTTTTTTTTTTTTTTTTTTTTTTGGCGGTACTGGTGATCGAACTCAGGACTCTGTGCTTGCTAAGCAGGCGCTTATTCCACTGAGCTATATCCCCAGCCCCAATTTTTTTTTTTTTTTTTGTGGTACTGGGGATCGAACTCAGGACCCTGCGCTTGCTAGGCAAGCGCTTATTCCACTGAGCTATATCCCCAGCCCCTCCAGTGTGGTTTTGACTTAAATTTTAATTAACATAATTTCTTAAAACATTGTATAATAATGTAGGAAAAAAGCCCCTTTTTTAATTTAGTTTTTTGGTACTGGGAATCAAACTCAGGAACTTGCACTTGCCAGGCAGGTGCTTTAGTTTTAGTTTTTGTTTGTTTGTTTAAGTTTTTTGAGAGAGGGTCTCTCTATGTAGTCTAGGTTGGCCTTGTAGTCATGGCAGTCCTCCTGAGTTAGTCTCCTGAGTGTTACCTGGTAAAGAGTCCATTTTAAAACTTAATTTTATTTTTTAAAATTTTTATTTATATATTTATTTTTGTCCTTTTGAGACAGGGTCTCGCTATGCAGTTAAGGCTGGCCTAAAGCTCACTTTGTAGCTGAGGCTGGTCTCAAACTCAGAACAATCCTCCTGCCTCAGCCTCTTCAGTGCTGGGATTACAGGCATGTGCGACCATGCCTAGCTCTTAATTTTATTTTTAAGAGCCTATTAAAAAAATACAAGATAGCCAGGAGTGGTGGTGCATGCCTGTAATCCCAGCTCTTGGGAGGCTGAGGCAGGAGGATTGTTGTGAGTTTGAGACCAGCCTTAGCTACAAAGTGAGCTCAAGGACAGCCTGGGCTGCATAGTAAGACTCTGTCTCAAAAAGACCAAAAAAAAGAAAAGAAAAAAGATACAAGATAATATTGAAAATCTGACAAAGATCAAGGGCAGACAATACAATATAGAGAACTCTACCACAGATATGTGCAAATTAGATGAGGTGCATAGGCAAACATATCTAAGTTTCTTCTTTTCCTGGAAATACAATTTTGCATACAAACATAGCTGGGAGTAAATGATACGTTCTATGACTTTTAGGTAATATTTTGTGTTTATCAATGCATGTTTGTTTGATTGATTTCTTGGAGAGGTGGTTGGACTGAGGGCACTAACTTCATCGAAGGATTAATCCATGGGTGAGTTCATAGTTGAATGTGCTATTAGGAGGTGGGCCCTGGGTGAAGGGACTGTATCTGGTCCCTGGCCTATTTTCTGTTCTTTTATTTGGTACCAGGAATCAAACTCTGGACCTTGTGCTTGCCAGATAGGCACTTATGCCACTGAGCTATATCCCTGGCCCTTTTTCTGTTGTTCTTACTCTCTCTAGTTCCTGGCTGCTATGAGGTGAATAGTTTTTCTTCACCTTTGAATAAAAATCACCTTCGAGGTTCTGAAGCAGAATGGTGGGAGGACAGAGACTGTTGTTGTGCAGTATACTCAGCAAGGGTGGTGATGATTGGGTTTTTAAACCTGGGGCATCTGTTTTTTAAGTTCTTTATATATCCTAGATATTTGTCATTTGTCTGAGAAGTAGCTGGTAAAAATATTTTCCCATTCTATGGGTTAGTTTTTTTTTTTTTTTTGCGGTACTAGGGATTGAACTCAGGACCCTGCGCTTGCTAGGCAAGCGCTTATTCCACTGAGCTATATCCCTAGCCCCTATGGGTTAGTTTTTACTCTGTTGGTAGTTTCTTTTGGTGTACAAAAGTTTTGCATTTTAAATAACATACATTTTTTTTAATCCCATAGTTTGCTTGCCTAAACTGGATTTGGAGCACTTCAAACTACTGGAACTCTGCCATTTTATAGTATTACAATTGGAAAGAAGCAAGTTTTCAAATAATGGAAACCCCTAAGACCTCTAAAAGTGAAAATCATGAACCAAAGAACGTTATTTGTGAAGAAAGCAAACCAGTTAAAGTTATAACTAATCAAACCTTGAAAGCTAGAAATGATAAATCCATAAAAGAAATTGGGAGCAGCTCACCAAATAGAAATAGTAGTAAAAAAACCAAACAAAATGATATTTGTGTAGAAAAAACAGAAGTTAAATCATGGAAAGTAAATGCTGCCAGTGTTCCAGGTCCTAAAGATTTGGGGTTGGTTCTTCGAGATCAAAGTCATTGCAAAGCAAAAAAATTACCAAATTCACCCATGAAAGCTGAAAAGATATCTACTTCTTCACACACAAAATTAGAAAAAGTACCCAATTTACAGGCAAAAGCAGAAAAAGCACCAAAGTCACCTAATTTACCAGTGAAGGCAGAAAAAGTACCCTGTTCAATTGCATCATCATCAGCAGCGACAAAAGCACTTAATTCACAGAGAAAAGCAGAAAAGACACCTAGTTCTCAGATGAAATCAGAAAAGGTAGCCAATGTGAGTTCAGCAGACCCAGAAAAGGTGTCCAATTTACTGTTGAAAGAAAACAAGAGACAAACAGAATTACAACAAACTGGAAAAAAAATCCCAAGCTCCTTTACTAATGTGAACAAAGTGAATATTCAAGCTATACAGAGAGAAAAATCTGTTCTGGAGAACTTACCACAATCTCAGAAGCAACGGTCTCGAACAGATAAGAATGGTGATTCTGATGATAGTGCTTCAGGAGTTGAAGACATACTGGATGATTCGAGTAAGTACAAGTTAGAGTATTTTTTGAGTCACATTTTTTGGGAGGTTTGTGTGTGTGTTAATTTTTCTTTACGATTATTCCTGGTTTAGCCACTTTAATTACAAAAAGGACATTACCAATATGGCCCTTAAATTATGGCCCTTAAAGCTAAAACAAAATAAAACAAAAAAAGTTTTCCACTTCTTATGGTAGATAAAAAGGCTGTATGCCTATAAATGTAATGACTTGTTTGACTGGTTGAATATGTCCAAATACACACACTTTTACTTATTTACCTATTTGCAGTACTAGAGTAAGTGCTTTACTCCTGAAAGGCATTCCCATCCCTACAAACTCAACTCTTTAATTGATCTTAGTAATATATTGCTTATTCATTCACCTAACATACATGTATGTGTTACATTCCTATTATATGCCAGTCATGTGTTTACGATGGAAAACTTGAAAAGACATCCTAAGCCTCATGAAAGATTCCACTGTGATGAGGTATATATAGATAAGTACTTTTCAGTGGCAAAAACGTAGAGAATTGAGAAAACTCATGATTTAATTATAAGATTTAGACTTTGGAAAATCTATCCTATAAGTGGGAAACTGAGTATGAATGAAACTCAGTATTACTGACTAGAATAGAGACGAGGGGTGGGGAACATGGCCAAAGGTGCAGCTGACAGTGAAGAGTCTTGTGAGCTGTGACAGAACTTTATCAGAAGTGTTTTGGGAAGCCACTGAAGAATTTTAAACAAGGTGGAATGATCAGATGTTTCTGTTTTTTAAAATCCTTTTGAGTACAGCAAATTCTTTGACAGAAACAAAACTGGAAGCAGAAATTGATTAGGACGTGGTTATAATTTGAGAACTACTTATAATAATAGTTCCCTAAAAGTATTTATAGTTCTCTATAAACTATTTATAGTTCTCTGTAACTACTTATAAAGTTTATTTTTACTAGTATCCTGACCTTCGTTTAATTAATCATTTAGGAATATTGTCCATCTCTTTTGAGGAATTAAGTTCTTGATTTTGTTTACATTAATCAATTTTTGGGGTAATCTTTTCTGTGTTGTTTCCATAGCTGGAAGAGTAAAGCCTGACATTGATGTAGAAATAACAAGAATGTATCTCTTACTCATAGTTGCCACATTTTGAGACATACTGGTAAAGAGTTCAGAAGTGGGTTCTTTTTATTTCTGATGATACATATGTGATGGTTTAACAAATTAAGAAGAATGATGTATTGTTTTTTAACCATGAATAAGCTTCTCTCATTTTATTCTCCTCAATATGTATATTTGTCTTGAAATTATAGTGTTACAGTAATAGTTTAGCTTCTCACATAAAAATTCAAATTAATATTTAAATTAATATTTATTAGATTGCTTCTTGACAAAATAAATGGGCTAAAATGCATCTAAATCATTGTCTGTTGGACTAAATGGTTATAGAAATTTGATTAACCATAGTGTTCTGAATTAGATCCAACTTTACTTCCCACTTAGCACTTCCATTTTTCTTTTACCATTCATTAATTCATTCAGTACTTTTTTTTGTGTGTATCTTCTGTGTGCTAGATACTAATATAGTCTCTAGAATTACAGCAGTGAAAGAAACACATAATGCCACCTTTATGTAATGAACAGCCTAGTGGGAATAGCTTGGTGTGGTGGCATGTGGCTGCAGTCCTAGCACTCAGGAGGCTGAGGCAGGAGGATTGCTTCAGAGTTTAAGGCCAGCCTGACCTACATCGTGAGTTAAAGGCCAGCCTAACCTACATACAGTGAGACCCTGTCTCAACCTTCCATCCCTTATCCTCTCAATCTAGTAGGAATAAGCAGACAATAGATCCACTAAATAAGAAAAATAGAGGGTCATAAATTCTATGAGAAAAGTAAATCGTGAAAAGTCATAGGGTGTGATGCTGCTGTTGCGTATTGTGGTGTTTCAAATTAAAATTGTCACTGAGAAGCTGACGTTAGAACAGATACTTAACAGGTAAATAAGCTAGGGATCATATTAAAATGGAGATTCTTGGGATCTATTTGCAGAGATTTTTGACTCAGCAGTTTCAGTATAAGGACTGAGACCCATTAGGGTCAGTCTGGATGTGTAATGGATCCTAATGATGCCCATGGTGCTGGTCAGGGTTGTGCTTTTGAATGTACCCTAACTCATCTCCTTATTTTCACTTATATCACCCTTCACTGTATTCAACTGTGTTCACTGTGTTTCAGCATAGCCAGAAAGATCCTACAAAAAAAAGTCAGATCATGTTACTGTTACTCAGAAATTCTCAGTGGCTTTCTATAGATCAGAGTAAAAGCTGGTTTTCTTGTAGTAAGTAGTGTGATCTATGACCTTCTCTACTTCTCTACCCTCGTTCATGTACTTCTTTACCTTTCTGCTCTAGATGCTTGTTTTCTTGTATTTTTTCAAATGTGAAGCCAAGTGTCTACTGAAGGGCCTTTGCATTTATTTTTTCTTCTTCCGTGAACATTCATTCCCTAGATACCCATTTGATTAGCTCTTTTAACTTTTTTTTTGCCTCTTAATGAGGCATTTACTCATTAATAACCCTTACCTCCATTCTGATTTTCTTCATTCCTTTTAATTTTTCTCATGGTCCTTATCACTTTGTCATATTTTTAATCTTAACTATTTTGTATAAGTTTTGAGATACTCAGATGCTATAAAATTCACCCTTTAAAAGTTTACAGTTCACTTATTTTTAATATATTCACAAAGTTATGCGGCCATTGTTATTACTAATTCCTGAATATCCTCATCACTGCTTCCCCCAGTGAAACTCTGTACCCATTATCATTCACTGTTCTTTGCCCTCTCCTCCGAACCACTGGCAACCCTTATCTTTCTGCCTGTGTAAACATTCATGTATAAGCATTTATGTGGACAATCTTTTAGCTCTTCCTGTTTTTTGAAGGTATTAACATCTCCTGGAATATCTCATAGTATTCTGTGGAACACAGTTTGGGACATTCTGCTTAGTATTATTTTATATGATTGTTCCAGAAAATAAAATAATTTCACTTATTTCTGACTTTGAAGGAAATTCTAATTCCTTATACAGTATTGGCAGACACGATAATTTTATAGGATTTGCTGATGTTAGTTGTCATGTGGAACAAATTATATATGTAGAAAAGAGGTTATACTGTCTTGGTTCTTTTTCATGGAATATCAAGTGTAACTAGGATTTCATCTTTTGTCTTTTATTTCCATGATAAAATGGTTACTAAAGAATTGTTTTCCCCAAATATTGATATATAATTGCATTGGCTGAAGATATAGCTCAGTGGTGTAAGTGCCTGCCTGGCAAGCACAGGTCCTGAGTTCAATCCCTGGTACCCAAAAAACCCAAACAGACCAAAAAAAAAAAAAAAGATACTGCAAATTGTTCACAGTGCATCAGCATTCTTCTTACTGTAATTTAAGATACTTATCTAACCTAGCACACTTACAGTGTTTGAGTCCTTTTTATAACCTTCTTATCTAAGAATTTGCCTTCTTATTGTAGAATTTCCTGGCCAGGGATATAGCTCCGTGGCATAGCACCTACCTGGCAAGTGCAAGGCCTGAGTTTGAGTCCCAGCACCAAAAAAGAAAAAGGAAGGAAGGGAATGAAAGGGGAGGGGAGGGGGGAGGGAAGGGAAGGGAAAAAATTCCGGTGCCCTTTGATCGTAAATATACCACTTCTAGAGGCGTATCATGTCTTGTTCAGAGAATTCAAACATTCAAGGGTAGAATAGATTGTCAAGGGTTCCACTAGATGGCGTGTGGATGGCTTTTGAGGAGTGGAGAGATTTATTGATTATTTATAAACACTGTCCCCCCCACCCAACTGGCGATTAAAACATAGAGCTTGGTGCATAGAGGGCAAGCACTCTACCACTGAGCTACATTCCCAGTCTGAAGTGCTTTTAGAATACTTCCAAATTCTTGATTTATTAAACTACTTTTACTAAAATATAAGCTTTGGCCTAGGCATTGTATAAAAGTCTGAATGTTCAAAATTAAATAAGACCTGCTCATTAGCATCAAAGAATCCAACATGTAATGTAGGAGATGGATAAATAAATAACTTTCATTACTTTGTAAATGTGAGATAATGGAAGGTGCTGTGAGAATATTGAGAATATCAATCTGGCTTCTGGTACAGGTTGTACATAAGCTGAATTTTGTAGGACAGGTAAGTACTACTAGTTAAATTGGGAAGGCTTTGATGGAAGAGGGAATAACATACAAAGGCCTTGATGTTTCAGGCAGTGGTGTGAAATTTAGGAATTTGGTATGAAAGAAGGGAAAAGTGTGGGGACAGGGTAAGAGATGATATATCTGTTTATCTCACACAGGCAAGTCAGCTCTGTTTCTCTCAGTTTCTGCTTAAATTCTTCTCAGAGAAGCCTTTCCTGACTTCCATATCTAAAATTGGTCTCTCTCAGTTCCTTTTTTCTTTTATAATATTTATGATGACTTAGAATTCTTGTACTTACTCTGTTTTCTGCCTTCATGAGGGCAAAGGGTTGAGTGTAATATGATAGAGAGTTTAGACTTAATTCTAAACTATTTGAAAATCTTTTAAGTACTTCAAGAGAATAACATTCAGTTTGCTTTAAAAAAAATCACACTGGTGGTAGAATCTACTATATGTCAGGTACACATTACTGGTGCTGTAGGCAAAGATGAAAACAATCTGTGGTCAGAGTAGTCCAGTTAAGAGGCAGAGATGCAAAGGAAAACGTTAACATGGTAGAGACACTTGTAAGTTCAGTGAAAGTAAAGGAAAGGGGGCCTTGTGTGAGTTTGTAGTTAATTACATATAATGTATATTTATTTGGGACTCAAAATAGTTTTTTTTTTTTTTTCAGTTTTCATAAAGGTCTATTTCATTATTTGTGGGTAGCGCTTTTAACAGTTAAATACATTTAAATAATGTATAGGTGACTGCATGACTGCAGCATTGGTAACTAGATAACCAATTCAACTAGAAACCACCTAACAAGGTAACTGTCTAAATATTTAAAATACAGCTCTTGTTTAGATCATCCTTGTTTGATCACCTTCTTGGGGGAAATAAAAGCCTACTGGTCAAAATGGAAATATATTAAGGCTAAATCTGATATTCACTGCCAGAGGTTTCTTTCAGCTGGATTAAGCCTCCAATTCGAGGGCAAGCCCAAGCTTGGGGCCTCCAACATTAATGCTCTTCCCATCTACCAGGGCAGACAGTGTAAGCTTCACACCAGGCCTCAGAGTTTGAGTGTGTCCCACTCCAATTAAACTAGAGTTGTTGACCTTTGCAGAAATGGAAGCGGTGGGGTCCAACTGGTATTTAGCTGCGATGCCAAAGCGAGTGCTGTTGGTACCTGATGTCCAAGCAAGGTTTACTGAAGTATCAAGATCTTCATGTACTTTCTGATATATTGATCCTCCAAATTCTGTCCCATCGTTGACATTAGTGTGTAGCTGGAAGTCCCCAGTCCTGTAGCCCACTGCAAAGTTATTCCTTGTCAGCTTTGATTTGGCACTGTCAAAGGTCATCTGGTACCCAGCCAGCCAGCCCTCATAACCAAAGACAGCAGATCCATGGATTGCAGGCCCAGCAAAATCAAAGTCAACATCACAACCAAGGTTTATACACTCCCTCTTATAAGAGGACTTGATTTTGCCACTTTTCTTTCCTGTGTTTGGTGAGAAGGTAGTATCAGATGTCAGTTTCAAACCTTGACAAATCTGATCTTCAATTGCAGCTTCTGTTCCCAGAGTGTTATCAGTGTTCTACTTCTCTGTGAAAGTCAGGCCATACTCACACCATTTGTATTTGGTCTCCAAGGTCCCAGTAACTTTACCAGTGTCTGTGTTAGATGAACCAGATGTTGAGAATTCCACGCCACTGCATGACTTCGTTTTCACATCCAGCTTCACCAACCCAAAGCCAAATCCCTTGTTGAAAATATCTCTGGCAGCTTTGCCAAGGTCAGTGTAGGATGGAGGGATACACATTGGCCGTGTGCACGTCTGTCCTTAGGTCGCCATGGCGAGGTCGCTGGAGGAGGGGACCTGCTGGTCTCCTGAGGGGCGCCGCTGCTGCGGCCGCTGCCTCTCAGCTCACTTGGGCTTGGGCTGCGGCTGAAGCTCCTGGAGGGCGAAGTGAAGGAGACACCGTTCGGCCCGCCACAATCCCGTCCTGCCAGGACCCCTCAAAATAGTTTTTTGTCAGCTTGACTTCAGAGAGTCCGTGTCTTAGTTATGTTTGTCACTTGGAAGAAAAAGGAAGACATTTGACCTATGAAATAGCTTTTGTGTTTCTCTGTATGTGTGCACATGTGTGTCTGTGTTGATCCTAATGATTGAACTCGGTGAGCCCACATACCCAGGCCACACTTGGTGAGTTTTGGTACCACGTGTATCTCTTATTTATATATATGTAAAAACTTACACAACCAAGCAAAATATGGGCTGGGGATATAGCTCAGTGGAATAAGTGCCTGCCTAGCAAGCTCAGGGTCCTGAGTTCGATCCCCAGTACCGCCAAAAAAAAAAAAAAAAACCCAAGCAAAATATAAGGAATGAATATTTTTCTGTATGTGTATAAGTTGAATGTCTCTTTTTCTTAATTAATTTTCATTAATTAAAAATTTACTATTTTTGATGATAATTGTTTCCTTTTCTAGGGAAAATGAAGAATGATGACTCTAATAAAGAAAATTCTTCAGAGATGGATTATTTAGAAAATGCCACTGTGATAGATGAATCTACATTGACACCTGAGCAGAGGTTAGGCTTAAAACAAGCAGAAGAACGTTTAGAAAGAGATCACATCTTCCGACTTGAAAAAGTATGCTATGTTGTTCTAGTTTTTTGGAGGGAAATGTGTGTTTTATTTTCTTTTTTCTTTTTTTGTCTTTTTGAGACACGGTCTCACTATGCAGTTCAGGCTGACTTTGAACTCACTTTGTAGCCCTGGCTGGCCTTGAACTTGCAAAGATCCTCCTAGCTCAGCCTCCTGAATGCTAGGATTGCAGGCGTGTGCTACCATGCCCAGCTAGGAAATGCGTATTTTATAACTTTCTCCCTAAGTGTAGCTTTTTATTTTTTTTATTGATAAAACATATACTCATCTTATTTCCTTTTTTCTTTTGTCCTTTTCCTCTTTTTTCTCCTGCCTTCTCTTTGTTAAGCAATTACACTGTGAGTCTGACTTTAATTATTCATTTCGGGGATCAGCAGACTATGGCCTACCTCCTTGTTTTTGAATATGGTAAAATAACCTTTTTTTGTAAACAAAGTTATTACAACACAGTATTGCTCCTTAGTTTAAATTTTATCTATAGCTGTTTTCACACTACTATGGCAAAGTTGAGTATATGCCAAAGAGAACATATGGCCTGCAAACCTAAAATGATAGTTTTCCAAAGCATGAAATGTGTACCAGAATGTTGGTTTGGCTTTTCACAGACTGTTTGTTGACCTCTGATTTTTTTCCCTCATTAAATAGACACTGAGCACTTCCTAAGCGCTAGATGCTGTGCCAGACAATGGGAGTGTATTGGTGAAAATGGCATAGTTTCTATTAGAAGTTAAAAGTTCATTTAGGTTGATGAAATAAGCTGACAAATGTTACTTTACAACTTACTAGACTTTATTTTTGCTTGTTTTTCTTAATTTTTTTTGTCTTTTTGAGACAGGGTCTTGCTATGCAGTTCAGGCTGGACTTGAACTCACTTTGTAGTCCAGGTTGGTCTCAAACTCAAAGTGATCCTCCTGTCTCAGCCTTCTGAGTGCTGGAATTATAGGTGTGAGCTACCATGCCCGGCCCTCTTTTTTTTTCCATCCTGTTTACTGAATATTATGAACTGGGAACTATTTTAGCCACTGGTACCTTATTTCTTAGTACTGATTAATTTCTTAACCTAGAAATACACATTCGTAGCCTGAACAGTTAAAACACTACCTAGGTATTAAAGCAAAGAATCATAAATCAAACTATTGACAAATAGATTTTTAGGATATTTGTGAATGTACACACAAGGAAATAAGTCATCCTTCTTGAAAACTAAGAAAGAATGGAAAAGACCTGGGGTAATGTAGCTTGGTGGTAGAATGCTTGCCTAGCTTGTTTGAGACCATGTGAAGCCCTGGGTTCAATCCACAGTACAGGAGGTAGGGTGGGTGGGTTGGAGAGAGGAAGGAAGTAGTATGATTTTTGTATAGTTTAGGTAGATGAGATGATACGTAGAGTGAAAAAGGAAATCCTGGATTATTAATAGAATTTAACACAGAGCAATCACCACATGAAAAAGGAATATCAAGGAGTAGACTTTAGAATATAGAAAGAGTTTGTGTATCTAGTCTCACAATCTCCTACTTAGAAGAAAGTCTATTTTGCAATTAGCTATTTTTGTTACTTCTATTTTTACCTGGTCCTATCAGTTTCCCTCTCCTAAGCCTGGAATTAGTAGTTATTACTGGAAGTGCCCATTGTCAAGATAAATGTTGAGTGCCTTTTATATATTATGAGCTGGTAATAAAAGGTTGAATTGGAGCAGGTCTGATACTTTTAAAAACACGATACTGGTTTTCTAAAAGTTGATTAGAGAAAGACCTGTAAACAAGCAACAACAACAATAATAATAGTAAGATTTAAAAATAGGATCATAGACAAGAGTGACAAACTTGAGTTGGGGGTCTCAGAACTTTTGTGAATTCTTCTCAAGGAGGTGACATTAGAGGGGACTCTCAAGTAATTCATCAGGTAGGTAGGAAAAGGGTGTTTTAGGTATGCATGCAGTATTATGTGGCGTGTATAAAGGAACTGAAAATGTAGTTTAAAGAAAAGTAATCGGAGCTGGATGATAAGATACATAGGAATGAAGCAAGAAGAGTCAGCTTTTGGCAGAGAGAGATTGGGGTGAAATGGGTATTTGATGATGGTAGGAGTTGTCTAGGGTGGAAGGAAAGCATGGGAGCATTCGATATACTATATTCATTATCCACTTCAGACCTTCCACAGTGGTGTAAAGTCACTGTGCCAGTGCCACGTGCCGCTTATCTCTTTTTTTTTCTTATACTTGCTTGTTTCTCAGGTCCTCCAAACTTTGTTTTTAATTCAGTGTACTTAACATTTATCTGAAGCAACATTAGACAGTCATTGAGTGTGATTCTTACTACCTTTTAATTTATTAGTTCCTTTGGTTCACGATACTAAAGAGGTACGCTTTTGCCCTGTACCAAAGAAGCTATAGGTCCAAACCATTAGATCAGAAGGGTAAATTTCCCTTTATGAATATTAAATACTACCTTGGAAGTACTTATAATCTCTATGCCCAGAAATTTTTATTTTAGCTTGTCTGCAGAAGTTCAAAGGTTGGTCTGGTAAAGTTTAATGATAAATAAAATATTATAACTATAATAAAGAAATACTTAAACATTTTTCATATATCTCTATGGTGAAACTAGAAACTTCATGATGGTGAAAAATTTTTGTTTTATTTAATGTATTCCTTGCTAAGTGCCTTGAACATAGCATTGGTTCTACAACTAGAGATACTGAGCATAGTGGTCAACTGCATGGATTTTTGAGCCACTAGGTCTAGCTCTGCTACTTACTAGTTGGATAACACTGGATATGTTATATAACCTTTTAAACTTCAATTTCTTTCATCAATAAAATGAAGTTGATGAAAGTAACCTCATAACCTCATGGAACTGTCATGAGGATTAAATAACATAAGTGATATTTTGGTCACAAGGCCTAGTTAGTATACAATAAGCACTAAATAAAGATTAGGTATGTGTAGAATTGAGTTACATTATCACATAGGGTAATTTTTATTATGTTGTAAATAAGGAGAGAAAAATAGGCTTCAGTGATAATTTATCCAAAGTCAATTGAGATTATCACCTTAGGCTTTCTGAGTTCTCATTCAGTATTCTACCAAGCTTTTTTGTTTTTTGTTTTTTTGAGACAGGTACTCCCTCTATAATACAGGCTGGCCTCGAACTTTCAGGGATCCTCCTTCCTCAGCCTCCCAAGTGCTGGGATTACAGGTGTGCACTGTCACACTTGGTCTCTATCAAACTTTTCTTAATGAAAGAATCTAGACACGTCTTTGTCTGCTAACATTTTATAATTTAAAAATGTATATGGTAGATTTCATGGCTCTTTTAGTCACACCACATCAATATGCACAGCTTTTAAAAGTTTATTTTAATTTTTGAACTAGAGTCTCTCACGATGTAGTTCAAACTGACCTTAAACTTGCTATGCTGGGCTGGGGATATAGCTCAGTGGAATAAGCGCTTGCCTAGCAAGTGCAGGGTCCTGAGTTCGATCCCCAGTACCGCAAAAAAAAACAAAAACAAAAAAAAAAAACTTGCTGTGTAGCCAGGATGGCCGCAAAAGCATAAGGATCCTCCTGTCTCAGCCTCCTGATTGCTGCAATTATAGGCATATACCACCATGCTTGATCGTTTTATATATTCTTGTATAAGTTTTCAACTCCTAAATCCAACCAACTCCTTTACTACTTCCATCACACACTCTCTTCTGGGTTAATATAGTATGCAGAGGACTGCAATAAGATTTTCTTGTTGTTATTTGTAAGACTGAAGGCAAATGATCCTTCTAAAATAGAGGTTAGGTCTTACACTTTTCTGTTAGAAAACCTTCAGTGGGTTTCCTTCGCATTTAGAGTAAAAGTCAAGTTCTCACAAGTGCCTTTGTGACCTGGCCCATATTATATTTTCTTCTAGGCATACTAGAACTTATTTTTTCACATATTTTAGGCACATTTCTGCCTTAGGGCCTGCCTTATAATTCACTTTTTCCTCTGGTTGTAATTTCTGTTCCCAAATAGCCATACATGTACTTGCTTTGGCAGCATATGTATTGTATTATCCATACAGCTCAAGACTATGCTCCCCTTAAAGCACTTTATCAACAAGGACTTCAGTGATGACCCTGTCTTTAAAAGGAGTAACTCATCTCCCATCCCATATTCCTATTCATTTTTTGTATGTTTATTTACCCATCTTGCTACACTGGAATGTAAATTCATGCATATAGGGATTTCTATATGTTTTATTTACTGCTATTTGCAGTTTCTAGAAAAATGTTTGATGTATAATGTGAGCACAGAAAATGCTTAGCGAATAAAGAAATTGTGGGGTTACAAACTGAAGAGGTAGAGTTCTCTGTAGTGGCTTAACCTATTGTCTTAGAATTGACTTGAAAGAAATTTTACAATAAAGAGCTGGGAAAAAAATAAAGAGTTGGAATGACCAGGTTGAGCTAAATTTCTTTTATTTTCTTGTTGCCTTGAGCAAGTTAATTAGTCCTGAGATTTAGTTTCTTGCCAGTAAAATGGAGAACCTGATAGAGTTGTTGGATGGTTAGCAGGTATTTTTAGAATTGTTGAGTTTTGTTTTTTTTTTTTTTTTCCAATTGTGGGACAAGTTTCTAGCTTAAAGAAAATAATATATTTTTACGTGAGAGATTATTTTTGTCAGGAGCTGAAGCTTATTGAATACTGAAGATCACTATGAAATAAAAATTAAACCTAGCTTGAGTTTCTGTGTAAGGTATTAGAAACTGTGTTTTAAAATTCAGTATTGAGCCCCTTTGCAATTTAGCAATTTAGTGAGACCCTATCTTAAAAAAAGTCATCTATTATATTTTTATAGTTTTTTATTGTACAGTATTTTTTCTGGTGCTTGACTTTGAACTCAGTGCCTCATGCATATTGGGCAAGCATTCTACCATTGAGGTACATTTCTACCTCCTATACTGTTCAGTTTTGTGGTAGAATGTCGGCTTCTGATTCAGATATGCATGAATTCAGTATCGAGTACTTAATACTGTTGTATCCTTGTGAAAGTTGCAAGCTTTATGAGCTTTTGTTTCTAACTCTAAAATGAAAATAATACCAATCTGATTGGATTGCTAAAAGAATTAAAACTACAAATTATATATTAAACAACCAGCATAATTGCTGGCACTTGGAGGCAATCAGTAATTAGTGTTTGAGAATACGTACATGTAATAATGAGTTAAGCACTGTGACAGATACTTTGTGTCAGAATTGTCATTCCCTTCAGAGTAGTTACTTAAAGATGTTAAACATTTATTCCCACGATACTGTGATTGATTTGGAATGTTTTTAGAACTCAGCCTTTTACATTATCTTCCATATTTTTGATGTTTTGAAATCCATAGTGAAGGTAGATTTTTTTAAATTTTATTTTTTATGGTAATGAAAAACTGAGGTCTGAAATCAGTTCTAGGGACAGCATTGGAATAAGACAAGTAGAAAGACTGCCCTTTTAAATTTTCACTGGGTTCTGAAAGTATTACATGAGTAGTAAATATACTTAACTATTACTATGATGTTTGAAATTACTATGTAATTTCATATAGTAACTATTTTGAAAGGACAGCTATTTAGGTATATAAGTACTGATTTGTTAAAATCGTACTCTTTCAGTGCTTATTTCTGTCTTGTATTTATGTAATTGCATTGGCATTATGTGGTCAATAATTTACTCCTTTGTTTTCTGAAAATAATGCATTTTTGAACTTGTCTCCTCAGCGATCACCAGAATATACCAATTGCCGATATCTGTGCAAACTTTGCTTAATTCACATTGAAAACATCCAGGGAGCTCATAAACACATAAAAGAGAAACGACATAAGAAAAATATTTTGGTAAGTTTTTTTTAAATAACTTTTTAGATGGTAAAACTATATAAAGTATTTTGTACCTAAAAATGAGGTGTTTTTCTAGGCTTAGTAACTGCAGTGATAGTTTGAAAGCTCTGATTGCTTTCCTTATCTCAAGTGGTCAAGAGAGGAACTTTCTTGAGGCTAGTTTACTTATCCAGAGAAATGTTTGTTCCTTAGTTTAAAACTATCAGGTATAATTTGTCTACTGAGCCAATATTTACCAAGTACTTGCATGCAAGGTCTAGGTAGTGGTGAATGATAGTCATGGTTCCTATTGTCCTTAGACTTTCTAAGATTGGTGAATATAGCTTCAAGTATAATGAGACTTATTAAAGGGGGAAATCTGGTGCTAAGGAAATGTGCAAGGATTTTTTTTTTTGAGATAGTGTTTCTCTATGTAGTTTAGGCTGGCCTTGAACTCACTTTGTAGCTAAGGCTGGCCTCAAACTTGCAGCAGTCTTCCTATCTCAGTTTGGGATTACAGGCACACCACCGCCAGCTGTGCAAGGATGTTTTGCTTGATGTAGAATAAAACTTTCTCAGAGGAAGTGGTGTTTAAGTTGAACCTTGAAGTAGTGGTGTAAAAGGGAAAAAGAAATGAGGAACATTTTACATAAAACTGCATGAATAAACGTCTCTAGAGAGAAGTGTACATGACATGTGAGGAGCTGAAAGAACTTAAGACTGGAGCAAAGAACAAGTGGGAATATGGTGTTATATGAAGTTGGAAATGTTTGGACCATGCAGAGCCTCATAAACTTTGGACCTGTGGAATTTATAATTTTTCAGTTATTTGTATTAAAATAGTTTGTTACTGTAGATAATAGGGTAACAGTATTTTCTATTTAAAGTTACAATACTAATACTGTGTAACTTCTTACTTATCTCTAAATTTCAGCTCAGATACTTTCTCTGAGAAATAATCTCTTACCTCACCCACCGAGCAAGTCTGGTGTAGGTACTTTTCTGTGTTCCTGTAGTAACTATCCATACTTTGATCAGAAAACCTAAAAGACTACAATCTGATTGTCTTCCTTCTTTACTCTTCTAAAGTCTCTAATATTCTAAGAGGGCAGGTATAATTTCTTTCTTTCTTTTTAAAATATCTATCTGTCTGTCCATCTGTACCTACTTACCTACCTACCTATCGGTATATTGTCTTTTTGAGATAGATAGCATTTTGCTATGCAATTAAGGGTGGCCTTGAACTCACTTTGGAGCCCAGGCTGGCCTCGAACTTACAAGGATCTTCCTGCCTCAGCCTTCCAAGCTGGGATTACAGGTGTGCTCCACCACGCTGAGCCATTTTTATTTTAAATAAAAAACAACCAACCAAAAAAAACAAATTTCCAAAAAAACTTGATACCATAGTAGGGTAACAATGGTTAATACATTGTGTATTGTTTAAATTAGTTACTCAGAGTACAAGGTAACATTTAATTGTCCAAATAGTATAGCACAAGCCTACCTTTTAAATGAACTGAGAAAAATTAGTAGTATAACTATTTTAACTATCTTGTTTGTGTGTGTATATATATATATATATATTTTTTTTTTTTTTTTTGCTTTTCCCTTTCTTTTTTCCATTCTCCCACACCAGTTTCTCTTTCCTTTTGAAGTTTCTTTCCATTTTACAGTTTGTTATATATTTTGATAATTTCTTTTTAATTTGAATTGTTTTCACAGTGTCTGACACATAGTACATGCTCAGTACATTTTTTTTTTTCTTTACAAAATGCACTGAAGCAAAGTGGGTACTTAGAATTTAGTAATCATTAAAAAAATTGGCATCCTATTGTTTTTATTTAATTAGAGGCCTAGAAGACTCAGTAAATCAAACCCCATGCTTCACAAAGCACTGATTAGCTTACTGAGAAGGGGCTTGTTACACTGTTGGGAATATTTTGCTCTAAACTAAATGTGGCCTGTTCCCACCTAAAAAAGTCTTAAAGGCAAAGCCTAAAATGATAAATGGCTTCCAAGTATTTAATGTCACTATAGAATAAAACAGGAATAATTACAGAAGTGCAAAAATATCCATCATCCCCCTCCATTTATATCATTTGGCATCCATACAAGGATGACCAACCATTCTAGCAAGCAGGAAAATACAAACCATGATAAAGAATAAAATTACTTAAACTGACTTTGAATAGACAGAATTAGAGGACATTAAGGCAATATAACTGTATTCTTAGTGTTCTAAAAATAAACTAGATTCATATAAAAATAAACTAGATTCATGGAAGATACAAAGAAGATTGAAATAGAATTTGTGGGCATGAAAACTATAACCTGAGATTAAAATTACATTGGGCAGGACTAATAGATCACACATTGCAGAACAAGAAATTAGTGAACTTGACACCAAAGCAGTAGAAACTACCAGAATGAAACAACAGCAAGGAAAAAAGAATGAAAGGAAAGAAAGCAGAGGAAAAAAGAAGGGAAAAAGAAAGAAGGGAGAAGAAGAAGAGAAGGAAGCGAGAACTCCGAGATAACTCATGTGTTACCTTTTTGGTATCAACTGTTGCATAACACTAGAGAAGGAATATTTCTCAGTATAAGACCCATGTTATTTTCACACTAAAACTAGAAAAAAACATTACAATAAAAGAAAATCTCAGACAAATATCTCTCATGAATATAGATGCAAAAATAATAAACATTAATGAATAGAATCCAACGATACACTAAAAGAATGCAGTACCAGGGATTGAACTCAGGACCTTGCATTTGCCAGGCAGGCACTTAATTCTACTGAGCTATATCCCCAATATACTGAAAGAATGAAGAAGCCAAAACCAAGTAGGGTCTGGCATGGTGGCGCACGCCTGTAATCCCAGCAGCCTGTAATCCCAGCACTCAGGAGGCTAAAGCAGGAGGATCGTTGTGAGTTCAAAACCAACCTGGGTTACAAAGTGAACTCAAGGTTAGCCTGAACTGCATAGCAAGACCATGTCTCAAAAAGACAAAAGAAAAAAAAAAAAAACAAGTAGGGCTTTATTCCAGAAAAGGGCCGTGGTGCAGTGTTGGTTTAATATTAAAAACAATGTAATTTTCGTTTTTTTAAAAAAAGAAAACTATCAGTAGATGCAGAAAAAATAACTTAAAAAATGCAGATTAAAAAACTTTCAGCAAACTTAGAAGGGAACTTCCTCAACATAATAAAGAACATCTGTGAAAAACACTAGCCTCATACTTAAGGCAAAAGACTCTCAATGCTGTTTTCCTAAGAGTATTAAAATGAAATCGCTAGCTGGGCGTGGTAGCGCACACCTGTAATCCTGGCTCTTGGGAGGCTGAGGCAGGAGGGTTGTTGTGAGTTCGCGACCAGCCTGGGCTACAAAGTGAGCTCAAGGCCAGTCTAAACTGCATAGCAAGACCCTGTCTCAAAAAAGACAAAAAAAAAAAAAACCACAAAAACCAAAAAAACGCTACGTACATATTGGCCATTTGTGTATCATCTTTGAAGAAAAACTCTGTTCAGGTCCTTTGCAAACCTTTTTTTTCTTTTCTTTTTGAGACAGGGTCTCACTATGAGTTTAAGCTGGCTTTGAGTTCACTTTGTAGCCCATGCTGGCCTAGAATTTGCAACGATCCCCCCTCCATCTCAGCCTCCTGAGTGCTGGGATTACAGGTGTGTGCTGCCACACCTGGCTCCAGTTTTTTTTCTATGCCTGTTTTAAAATTGTTTCTTTCTTCTCTTCCTTCCCCTCACAGGTTTTGCACTGAGCTATGTTCCAGCCTCCTTTTACCTTTTTTTTTGGTCTTTTTGAGACAGGGTCTCACTATGCAGTTCAGGCTGGTCTTGAACAAATTTTGTAGTCCAGGCTGGCCTGAGCTCACAGCGATCCTCCTGCCTCAGCCTCCCGAGTGCTGGGATTACCGAGCAAGTGCTGGGATTAAAGGTGTGTGCTATCATGCCTGGTTCCTCCTTTACTTTTTAAGACTTTTTAAGGCACAGTCTTCCTAAATTGCCAAATTGCCCAGGATGGACTTAGACTTGTGATTCTTTTGCCCTAGCCTCTCAAAGACCTGCACTATCACACTTGGCGAGTGTTTTTTTTTTTTTTTTGAAGTTGAATTAAAGCTCTTTATATATTTTAGATAGTAATCTTTTATCAAATACATGATTTACCAATATTTTCTCACGTTGTGTAGGTTGATTTTCTTCTGTTAATAGTGTGTCTTTCAATGAGCAAAAGTTTAAAATTTTCATGCAACCCAGTTTATTTCGTTCATTGCTGTACCTTTGTCATATCTAAGAAAGTGAACCCAGTGTCATTAAGGTTTTCCCTTCTATTAGCTGCTAAGAGTTTTATAGGTTTACATCTTTTTAGCTCATGGCTACTTTTTAGGTTTGTTCTGAGTACATTTTTTGTATATGGTATGTGGTATGGTGAAAAAAAATTTTTTTTTTGCATATGGGTATCCATTTTTCACAGCACCACTTGTTTTTTTATGGTACTAGGACTCGAACTCAGGATCTTGCACTTGCCAGGCAGGCACTTGTGCTGCTGAGCTGTATCCCCAGCCCTCCCAGCACCGTTTGTTGTGAAGACTTTCATTTTGTTAGTCTTTTCTTTATTGAATGGCTGTGACACCTTTGTGAAAAATCATTTGACTATGTGAAGATTTATTTTTTGCTCCCTCTTCTAGTGTACTGGTCTTTATGCTGTACCATACTATTTTGATTGCTGTCCCTCTGTAGCAAGTATTGAAACCAGGAAGTATGAGTCTCCCAGCTTTGTTTTTGTCAAGATTATTTTTGTTATTGGGTTTCTTGAAATTCTGTGTGAATATTGGGATTGACCTTTTCTGTTTCTTTTATTTTCTTCTTTTTTTTCTGTCTTTTTGAGATAGGATCTAGCTATTCAGTTGAGGCTGGCCTTGAGCTCACTTGAGCTCACTTTGTAGCCCAGGCTGGTCTTGAACTTGCAACGATCCTCCTGCCTCAGCCTCCCAAGTGTTGGGGTTACAGGCATGCGCCACTATGCCTGGCTTGATTTTTCTATTTCTGTAAAAAAAAAATCACTGGGATTTTGATAGGGATTGTACTGAATTTTCAGATATCTTATTTTGACAATATTAAATCTTTCAGTCTGTGAATATGAAATGTATTCCTATTTGTCTTTAACTTGTTGAGCAGTGGTTATATAATTTCTTATTATTTTATTATTTTTAAGGTTACTGTAAATGGAATTGTTTTCTTAATTGCTTTTCGGGTTGTTCACTGTGTATAGGAATGCAGTTGAGTTTTGTATGCTGACTTGTGTGTGTGTGTGTGTGTGTGTGTGTGTGCGCGTGCGCGTGCGCTGACTTTTTATCCTACTGCTTTGCTGACCTCTACCTATTGGTGTGTGTAATCTTTAGGATTTTCTACCTATACAGTCATTCTATTTGCCAACAGATACTTTTAGAGTGGTTTTGCTTTAAATGTCTTTTATTTTTCTTGCCTAATTACTGTAGTGTGAAGTTTCAGTATTTCCTTAAACACAAGTGGCAAAAACAAGCATTCCTGCCTTACTTCTGTTCTTAGAGGAAAAACTTTTAGTCTTTTGCTATCTAGTATTTTGTTAGCCAGTAGTTTTTCATATATGGCATCTATTATATTAACATAGTTTCCTTTTATTGCTAGTCTGTTGAGTGTTGGATTTTGTTTATTTTTTCTACATCAGTTGAGATGATAATGCACATTAATTCTTTGCATTCTGTTAATATGTATTACCTTGATGTTTTTTTTTTCTTCAAAGAAGGTACCACTGTCTGTCTAATGCTTAGGGAAAAACACCTTTATGGTATTCTTGATTCATCTTTCTTTCTCCTCCTACCTCCCTCCTTTTTAATTTTAGTTTTAATTTTTTCCTTTGTCCAGTAATACTGGGACTTGAATCCTGGGTCTGTGTAAGATACATTCCCAGCCCTTTTTCTTCTTCTTCTTCTTTTTTTTTTTTTTTCTTTTTGCATCAGGATCTCACTATGCAGTTAAAGCTGGCCTTGAGCTCACTTTGTAGCCCAGGCTGTTCTCAAACTGGAAACAGTCCTCCTGCCTCAGCCTGCCAAGTGCTGGGATTGCATGTGTGTGCCGCCACCATGCCCAGCTTTGTTTTTCTTTAACTTTTAAAATTTTTCCATTTTTGAATTTTGACACAGAATCTGGGCAAATCACTAAATTGTGAATAAATTCCTGCCCCAGCCACCCAGAGTGCTGGGATTATAGGCATGAGCAACTAACTAATCATTTTCTCCAACTTCACATTCAAACCATTAGCCAATCCTAGGAGATTTTAAATTCATATTACCATTACCATGTGTTCCTCCTTCTGCCTTAAACTAAGCTACTACTTTCTCTTCCTGGACTGTTTTTGACTTACCTCCCTGTCTAACCCCTACATTCTGGTCCCCTTTTAGCAGCTTAGATTGCAGTTTTAAAATATGTCTTATCAATGTTTCTTTCTGTTTCGTCCCTTCATTGGCTTCCCAATTTAGAATAAAACTCAAAATCCTGTAAGATTGTACCGTATTTGATTTCTAATTAACAAATCAATATCATTAGTTACTCCTGTGTTACTCAGCTGCAGTTACCATGTGTCTTCAAATAACATTAGAGGCTCTCTTACCTTTGAGTCTTTGCATTTGCTGCTTTTACTGTCTGGAATGCTTTCTCCCAGAAATTCAGATGTCTCCCTCCTTCACTTCATTTTATTTTCTGCTTAAGTATTATGTATTTGGAGGTTGGGCGTGGTGGCGCACGCCTGTAATCCCAGCACTAGGGGGGCTGAAGCAGGACAATCATTGCGAGTTCGAGGCCAGCTTGGGCTACAAAGTGAGCTCAAGGCCAGCCTGAACTGCATAGCGAGACCCTGTCTCAAAAAGACAAAAAAAAAAACAACAACAACAAAAAGTATTACGTATTTGGTGACCTTCTTTGTCCAAACTATTCTAATATAATGCCACCTTCCCATCTTTCTGTAACCTTGTACCCTGTTTTATTTTTCTTAAAAAGTACTATCTGGCATGATACATATCTATGTATCTTTTTCCTCATAGCTAGAATGTAAGTTACATAAAGAGAGGGGTTTCAGTGGTAATATTTGTGACAGCACATATATGAGGATATCAAGAGGATATGAGGATAATCAATGATGTGAGTTTCCCATGAAAATATTTGATGAATAATAGCATAAAGGCAATAGCATAGGCTTAAAAGCCTAGGTATATGGGTATGTTTTTTGGTTGTCTTTTATGTTATTTTCATGCAAATCTAACAATATAATTCAGAGCATTTTGTGGTACTTCATATTTTGTGTGTGTGTGTGTGTTTGGTGCCTGGGGATCGTAATATGATTTTGTAGCAAGTTAATTCTTTAGTTAGTTTTTCATTTAAGCATTGTGCTTCTGTTGTTTTTTTGAGACAGGGTCTTGTTACGTAGTTCAGAACCCACTATGTAGCCCAGGCTGGCCTTGAATTGGTGGTATTCCTCCTGCCTCAGCCTCCTGAGTGCTGGGATTATAGGTATACGCTACCATGTTGGCCAGTATGGTGCTATTAATCCTTTTGACAATTTTTTAAAAAAAGATAGCACCGAAATTTCAGCTAATTATCCAAGATGTAGACTGTAAGAATTACACAAATGGTCACAGAAACTTACAAAAATGAGGTTTGACTAATCTCCTACATTTGATAATTCTGTGTTAAGGGTGAGGCAGCAGAATAGCAAGTTCAAGCCCAGCCTGAGCAACTTAGTGAGGCCCTTCCAAAAAATTAAAAATAAAAGAAGGGTTGTGGATGTTAGCTTAGTGCCAAGAGCTTGGGTTCAATCCTAATTACTAACCCTCCATGAAAACATTTGACTAATCTGTGTTTGATAATGCTTATCTAAGTTAAAGCTTTACCTATGTTGAGACTGAATATGGTAACAGTGAGTTAAATTAGAAATGAACCAAAGTCTTTGTTTAACTATATCTGCATGGGGGGGGCAACTAGTTTTGGATATGTGATGGGAAGCCCTGTGTCTCAAAAATTAAGAGATTTCTTTTTTTAAAAAAATCCCCTTTCCGGCCAGGTGTGGTGATGCACACCTGTAATCCCAGCACTCAGAAAGCTGAGGTGAGAGGATCATTGTGAGTTCGAGACCATCCTGGGCTACGAAGTGAGCTCAAGGCCAGCCTGAACTGCATAGTGAGACCTTGTCTCAAAAAGACAATCAATCAACCAATCAATCAATCAATAAAGTAGTAAAGGACAAAATATTTTTTTTAAAAATCCCCTTTCCTTTTCTAAGAGATTATTTCTTGTCTGAAAATTACTAACAGAAAGTGACTATGATACTAAATGAAATAGTCTGTTAAATTAAACAATATGATAAAAGATTATTGGTAATTTTCTTCTGTGTATTTTCCTATTTTTTGTAGATTGGTAATTTACATTTAAAAAATAACCAGGTAAATGGGTTTGTAGAAGTTACAAGGGTGTGATGGTACGGGAGGCTGAGGCCGGAGGATTGCTGAGAGTCTGAGGCCAAGCTGGGCTACATAGTGAGTTCAAGACCAGCCTGAACTGCATGGAATCCCTGTCTGAAAAATAAATGAATGAATGAATGAGTGAAATGTGTGCCACTACGTACACAGTATAGTACTTTGTTAGCTCCTTACTTTAAATTGGCTTTGAACGCTGGGCATGGTGGTGCATGCCTGTAATCCCAACACTCGGGAGGCTGAGGCAGGAGGATCGTTGCAAGTTCGAGACCAGCCTGGGCTACAAAGTGAGCTCAAGCCCAGACTGAACTGCACGGCAAGACCCTGTCTCAAAAAGACAAGCAATCAAACAAGTAAAATAAGTTGACTTTCAGAGTTTTAGCAGACTAAAGGTTATTTGAATGTACTATCTTAGCATGGGATAACATAACAGATAAAAGCAAATTGTAAATAGCTGGCAAGACCCCAAATGTACAGGTAAAGTTTAGGATCTGACACCATGTATGCCACTTAGGATTGAAATCCTTCTGCTTATACTTAAGAGTCTATTTTTGCTGCAAGAAAAACATCACCAAACTGTTGAATTTATAGTATGTTGGTTTTGAAGTAGAAGTACAGCATTTGTGCAGATGTTACAGTAGAATTCTGAAATGTTAGTCCTAAGCTGGGCATGGTGGCACCCACCTATCAAGTAGATTTAAGACCTGAGGGTGACATATCAAAGCAGAGAGATTTATTGGCGTGGGTTTGAAGGAGAGATTTCTGCCTGCCCCAGAACAGCACGGTAGCAGCTTTTCAGACAGGAGTAGAAGGTGGAATTTGGATTGGGAGAATTAAAATTTGGGTTTTTCTGAGCAAGAATTGAAATCTAGATCAAAAATTAGTCCACTAGGGGGAGCACTAAACCAATAACAGGTGTCTGTAATCCCTGCACTCTGGAAGGTTGAGGCAGGAGGATGGAAAATTCCAGCCCAGCCTGGGCAATTTATTGATCTTGCTTAAAAAAAAAAGGAGGGGGACGGGTTTGTGATGTCTTGGTGTGAAGGTCCTGGGTTCAATTCCCAGTTTTACTAAAACAAAACAAAAACAAGAAAACAAGCCAACAAAACAAACAATTCCCTAACAGCAACTCTCATTCCTTGAATCCTGCTTCCCAAAGTGGAGGTTTCCTTGCTTTTGTTCACTTTTTCTCTCAACCCCCATGCTGCACTGCTGAGCTAAATCCCCAACCCTCTTTGGTTCACTTCTGTGTTGCAGATGCCTTATATCTGATGCACAGAAGGTATTTGTTTATTTCTGTCCTTTCCTCCTAAGTACAACGAATTAACATAGAAACTTTGTTGTTGTGAAACATTACACTAATAGGAAAAACAGGAAGAAAGCGAGCTTCGTTCTCTGCCCCCTCCTTCCCCTGCCCACTTGGCTGCTTTAAGTGCTGCGATTGTGGAAGTAGCAAAAGAACAAGGAATAACGGATGAGGACCTCAAAGCCCGGCAGGAAATTGTGGAGGAAATGTCAAAGGTTGTAACAGCCTTTTTGCCAGGTACAAACTCATTTTATACTTAATTTTTAAGTGACAAAACTTCTTATTGAACTTGGGTGACTTTTACAATTAGTTTTTTTCTTTTTAAAAATAGATTAATATTGTTTTATGAATGACAGTGAAATATTTAAGAAAGGAAAATTGAGAATTATGGCACAGCATAACTTCATAAGGAGAAAAAAGATTTAACAATGTCAGTTATAGATAACTTCCTAGTAGTCAAAAGTTGTATATTAATTTTTCAGTATCATTGATTTCTGAGTGGACCTTTAAAAATTATATTATTTTTAGTATAAATATTCTAACCAGTCACTGAATAAAATTCATAGTATTTGACGGTAGGAAAAAATCAGCATAAGTAAGGACTTTAGAGAAAGCTTATTCTTTGATGCAAGGAGTTCTCAAAGCTCATTTATTTTACTTTTATTTATGTATAAAGTATAAAGTATTTGGCTTTTTATGTATGTGTCAAGTATTTGCTTGGCTTGTGTGTATCAATAAAGGTTTAAGTAAATGTATTTTAATAAAACATTAAGCGAAGATTTAATGCCAACACTCCTCAACCTCTTCAATGAAATTGAAAAGGAAACAATTCTCCCTAACTCATTTCTGGAGGCAAGTGTCATACTAATACCAAAACCAGAGAAGAACCCAACCAAGAAAGAGAACTATAGGCCAATCTCTCTAATGAACATAGATGCAAAGATACTCAATAAAATACTAGCAAATAGAATGCAGCGAATCATAAGGAAAATTATACACCATGACCAGGTTGGATTTATTCCAGGAATGCAGGGATGGTTCAATATTTGCAAATCAATTAATGTAATACACCATATCAATAGAGCCAGAGACAAAAACCACATGATTATCTCAATAGATGCAGAAAAAGCTTTCGATAAAGTCCAACGTGCATTCATGTTAAAAACCCTAGAAAAATAGGAATAGATGGTCTCTACCTCAATTTAATCAAAGCCATCTATGACAAACCAATAGCCAACATCATACTAAATGGACAAAAACTGAAAGCTTTCACTTTAAAGACAGGAGCAACAAGGATGTCCACCGTCACTACTACTATTCAACATAGCCCTAGAAGCATTAGCCAGAGCAATTAGACAAGAGAGAGAAATAAAAGGAATATGGATAGGAAAGGAAGAAGTAAAACTATCGCTATTTGCAGATGACATGATACTTTACATGGAAGACCCCAAAAACTCCACAAGAAGACTCCTTCAATTAATTGACAAATTCAGCAGAGTAGCTGGATACAAAGTCAACACCCAAAAATCAGTAGCATTCCTCTACACAAACAACAAACAGACTGAGAGCGAAATTAAGGAAACCATAGTTTTTACTACAGCGTCCAAGAAAATGAAATATTTAGGAATCAATCTAACAAAAGAGGTAAAAGATCTATTCAATGAAAACTATAGTCCTCTGAAAAAAGAGATCGAAGAGGATTTCAATAAATGGAAAAACATTCCTTGCTCTTAGGAAGAACCAACATTGTGAAAATGGCCATACTACCAAAAATTTTTTATTTATTTATTTTTTTTTTGGCGGTACTGGGGATCAAATTCAGGACCCTGCGCTTCCTAGGCAGGCGCTTATTCCACTGAGCTGTATCCCCAGCCCCAATATACTACCAAAATTGTTGTACAGATTCAATGCAATTCCCATTAAACTACCATCAACGTACCTCACAGATCTAGGGAAAACATGCCTTAAGTTCATCTGAAACCACAAGAGACCCAGAATAGCAAAAGCAGTTCTGGGCCACAAGGTCAAGTCAGGTGGAATCACAATCCCTGACCTAAAATTATACTACAAAGCTACTGTAATAAAATCAACCTGGTACTTGCTCAAAAACAGACCTGAGGGTCAATGGAACAGACTGGAAGATACAGCCACAACCACAAAAACACTCAGCCACCTAATATTTGACAAAGGGGCCAAACAAGCCCACTGGAAGAAAGATAGCCTTTTCAATAAATGGTGCTGGAAAAATTGGCTTGCCACTTGGCGAAGACTGAAAATAGACCCAAGTCTATCACCATGCACCAAACTCAAGTCAAAATGGATCACAGATCTCAGTATTAAAACAGAAACACTGAATCTATTGGAAGAGAAGGTAGGTAAAAATCTTGAAGACATAGGAGTAGGCAGAGGGTTCATGAACAAAAATGAAACTACAAGGGAAACACTTCAAAGAATCAGTAACTGGGACCTCATCTTACTGAAAAGTTTTTGCATATCTAAAGAAATCACCACAGATTGGGAAAAAATCCTAACTGGCTGTCCCTCGGACAAAGGCCTTCTATCTAGAACATACAAAGAATTAAAAAACATGCACCTATCCAAATTCAAAGACCCAATCCAAAAATGGGCATCGGAGATGAATACACACTTCTCAGATAAAGAAATACAAATGGCAAATAAATATATGAGGAAATGTTCTACATCTTTAGTCATTCGAGAAATGCAAATAAAAACAACATTGAGATTTCATCTCACCCCAGTAAGATTGGCCAGCATCAAGAAATCGTCCAATAACAAATGCAGGCGAGGCTGTGGAGAAATAGGAACTCTGCTGCACTGCTGGTGGGAATGCAGACTGGTGAAACCACTGTGGAGATCGGTTTGGAGATTCCTCAGCAAACTAGGTCTGGAGGTTCCACTCAACCCAGCTGTCCCCCTTCTGGGTATTTTCCCAGAAAATCTGAAAACAGCATGTCACTGTGATATATGTGCACCCATGTTTATAGCAGCACAATTTGTAATAGCTAAATCATGAAAACAATGCAAATGTCCATCCACAGAGGACTGAATTAAAAAACTGTGGCATTTTTACACAATGGAATATTATTCAGCTGTAAAGAAAGACAATCTAGGTGCTTTTATAGGCAAATGGTCACAATTAGAGACCATACTCATAAGTGAGGTAAACCAGATGTGCATGTGTAAACAGTGTATAGTATCATTAGTGTAGGAACCTGGAGGTGAGAATATAGATCGGGAGGTATGAAGGGAGACTGCTCAAGGGCAGAGAGCAGTTGGGATGAAGGGAAGGAGAGGAGGAAGAGGGGGATAGCTGAGTAGGTGTGTATGTATGTGCGGGATGGCTGACATGGTTGCACTGTTGTCTCATGTCATATTGATGTGGGAAACAATCGGCGTATGTCTATTTGTATTGTCCTGAGTATACACTTTGAAGCTACCAATGTGTAATACAACAACCATTGTCAAGGGGGTTGGTCTTTTTTTTTTTTTTTTT